>PVKS010004511.1:0-92560 GCA_004027875.1 Aplodontia rufa
ATAGCAGCTCAATTTACAATAGCTAGATTATAGAAACAACCCAGATACCCCTCACTGTACGAATGGATCCAAAAACAAACTGTGGTACACATATACCATGGAGTTCTACTCAGCAATTAGAAACAATGATGTTGCATCCTTGGAAGGTAAATGGATGGCTATGGAAGAAATTATGCTGAGTAAAATCAGCTTAACCCAGAGAACCAAGGGTCGAATGTCTCCACTCATCTGCGGAGGCTGGAACTAGACCCTGACCATTAAGAGAAGTGGTCTAATATCAGGTGTTAAATCCAGATATCATGTAATGTTACACAACCTAATACTTGTTTTAGAGATGTTTTGGGAAGAGGAAGGGAGGGATAAGGGTGGGCAATTGGGAGGGCACTCTTGGGGGTAAATCCAATTTTCAGAATCTATACACATTATATATTATTTTGTTAAAATTTGTATGATTGTTCAACGAATAAATTTCTCTATTAAAAAAAAGAAAAGAGGGTGTCCTGCTTCCAGGTACCCCTCCGCTTTGCGGAGTCTCTGCTCTTCTTCCTAAATAAATCCTACTCCTTTAACTCCTCCAAAAACAAAAAAGAAAAGAAAAGTGGAAAAAAGAAAAAAATTGAAGGTAAGAAATTTAGAAGACAAATATCAGAATAAATAAAAGCATAGTTAATGGCAGAAAATTCCAAAACTAAAAAAATTTATCAGTCTACAGATTCACAATGCTATTGGAACCCCTAGCAAAGTAAATGAAAAGGAAGTCACTCTTAGACACATCCTAATCAAACTTCAGGAAAACACAGACAAAATAAAATCTTAAAAGCATTAAAATCAAAGGATGGTTGTAGCAGGATAGTAGATTTAAATTCATGTTTGTAATTACACTTAAAGTAAAGGACCATATACCCCAATTAAAAGACAAAGTCTGTTAATTTGGATTTCTTGAGAAGACTGAAAACCCTTATAGCTATTATGATGTTAAAAAAAAAAGTTCAGAAAGGATTAAAGCAAAAAATATAAACATTCTTTAAAGTTACAAAAATCAGATTGACAAAAAAAAAATTGTCAGATGATTTCTCAAGTGAAATAACTGA
Organism: Aplodontia rufa; assembly: GCA_004027875.1. NCBI lineage: Eukaryota > Metazoa > Chordata > Mammalia > Rodentia > Aplodontiidae > Aplodontia > Aplodontia rufa. The sequence goes on from PVKS010004511.1 coordinate 1,092, forward strand.
AATTCAGCATGAGCGTTCAGTGTCCCAACAGCATACACAAGAGAGAGATTTGTCACCAGGTACCCTGTCCTAAAACTGACACAGCTACATTAATATCAGTCAAAGGATACTTTGACACAGACATAAAAAAAAAAAAATCACTGTAGGCTAAGGACACTTCACACCGAGAAAAGGCTTACTTAGAAGATAAAGCAATTTAGTTTTAATTTGCTAATGACAGAATATTTAAAGGAAAACTAGAACTATAAGAAGCAGAAAAATCCATAAACACTGTAAATAACTGATAGAACACACTGAAAAACTTAGGATAGAGAAGATTAGAACAACAAAATAAATTGACCTTATTGATATATCTAAAACGAAACACCAACTCTCTAAACAAATACAGAACATTGACAGAATGGACCAGACATTGGGTCATAAGGTCAGTCTCACCAGATTTAATAGAATTAACTATAAAATGCTCTGAAAACAGTGCAATTAAACTGGAAATAATTTCTTAAACTAGAAAATTACCCTGTTTATGGAAATTCAGAAATAAACTTTAAAGTAACCAGAGGATAAAAAGAAGCTAAAATTGGAATCACAATATATTTTGAGCTGAATAGTAATATTATTTCAAGGAAAACTTGTGGCAAAGAAGCAACACTCAATGTTTAATGGGAAACTTACAATATTAAATGCATGATTACAAAAATGCTGAATATTCAAGAGCTAAGATGCATATGCATATGATAAATTTTAAAATACCAGTAAATATAAATCAAAATAAAGAATGAAGAAATAATTAAAATAGAAAGTAGGATTAACAATGCTAAAAGTCAACTATTTAAAAATTTAATAAAGTTTTTAAACCTTTGGCCACACTAAAATGAGAGAGGGATACAGAGAAAAAAGTATCAGGAATCAGAAATGAAAGAAGGGATGTGGAACATCACTACAGAGCCTGTAGGCAATAAAAGATGATTTCTTTCACATTTTTATTGGCGCATTAAAACTGTACATAATGATGGGTTTTGCTGTTACATATTCACACATGCACACAATATAACAATATAATTCGGCCAGTACCCTTCCAAGCACTACCGTTCCCTCCTGGTGTCCCATGGTCCCTTTCTTCTGCTGATAGGTGCAGAATATACTGTTTTTTCTCTACACCCCCTACCCTACCTATCCTCCTTCCTGTGTTACTTCCCTTCTCCCCTTCTCCTACTTTTACTATACTAGATTTCCTTTAGTTCATAGAAGATGATTATTTGTTTAAACTTTATGACAACTTTTATATTTTAAAAGTTTAGATGAAATGAAAAAAATATCTTTTAGAAATAGCTCATTAACCAAAACCAAGAAGAAACAGAATATCTGAATATTTATAAAATAAATTGAACATAATCAAAAGTCTAAACCCAAAGCCTTCACTAGCAAAACCTGGCAATTCAAGGAGGAGATTATGCCAATCTTACACAGTCAATTCCAGAGAATAAAAAGGGAAAAGGAACAAATGATCTGATTTTAAATCTGTAAAGCCATACAACAAACGAAAATCACAGGTGACCCTCATTCATAAGCTTAGATCCAAAATTCCTAGACAAAACAGCCTCTTGGATCCCAACTAATAGGTGTAAAGATGATGCATCATGACTAAGTTGGGTGTGTTATTCCATGAAAACCAGTCAATGTTTAATGTTGGAAAATGGAGCAATTTAATCCACTATGGCAACCAGAATAAAGGAGAAAAGTGATCTTCCTAGTTGATGTCTCCCCAGAAACACTTGAAGAAATATACCATGAATTAAAACTGAAAAAGTACCCTTACCAAACTAGAATGAATCTGATAAAGACCTGCCTATTGAAAACAACGTATGTGATCGTTGTAAGTAATGGTGACATGTTGAAAACATTCCCTAGAGATGGAGAAAAAGAGACAAGGATGACAATATCATCATCTCCAGTCACCTTCTTACTGGATAAAGTTCCGAATCAGTGAAGTAAGGTAAGAAAAAGAAGCACTGGAAAAATTAGAAAGCAAGCATCCACAGGTTATATTGTGTGCACATAAAATCCAAAATTATGGACAAATTGTTTGAATTAAACACATAAAAGAGTTTCTCAGTATACTACAAGGTAAATTCATATGTATCAGCAACCATTTAGAATGGCATAAAAATGACAAATCTAATAAAATATGTGTACCAGTTCTTGGACTGGAGTGGTGTGGTTCAGCGGTTACGGCGCTTGCCTAGCATTCGTGAATACAGGAGTTTAAACCCCAGCACCACGTATACAACGAACTCTCCGAGCAACGAAGGCCATGTGACAAACTAAATAAAAATTGAACCCCCCACTGTCCCTCTCTCTTTAAAAAAAATAAATAAACATAAATGAAAAATCTAAATAAAGCATATGTACTGTTTCTCTACAGAAAATTAGAAATTACTATTGTGAGTAAAAATCTAAACAAATAGAGGGATATGAGTATTTAAGGGGATTCTTAGTTCAGGCTGCTGTAACAAATTATCATAGACAGGTGATCAAAATAACCAGCATTTATTTCTCATGATTCTGGAATCTGGAAGCCCACGGTGAGGTTCTGGTGGGTGCCCCTTCCAGGTTGCTAACAGGGACTTCTCCCTGTAGCCCCCGTGGCAGAAGGATGGTGAGGAGATCTCTAGGGTCCCTTTTATAAGGACACTACTCCCACTAATGAGGGCTCTACACTTGTGAGATGTTTCCCAAAGACTACTCTTCAGAACAAGTTTAGCGGGGGGTGGGGGGGATGTTCTCTCAGATAATAAGATTTTTTGAAACTATGGCCATTATAACAGTGTAGTACCGGTACAAGGGAAGATGAGCCAGGAGAATAGACTAGGGGAGCTGCAGAAGATCTCTACATGGACAAATGATCTATAACACAGGTGGTTTCCAGAGAAGTGGGGAAGGGAAGGGAGGATGTTGGCAATCAATGTGTCTGGGATAATGGAATATTTATGTAGGAAAAAGAATCTTTCCTTTAGCTAATAGTATACACAAGTATCAGTTCCAGCCACTTTGTGGATCTAAATGTGACAGGCAAAGCCATCAAGCCTTTAATGATTTGGAAAAGGGGAAAATTTTTAAGTGGGACATAAAAGTTACCAACCATAAAGATTGATACATTTTGCTACACTAAAATTAAGAGCTTCTCTTTATCGAATAATATTGTTAAGGTACAGACTGGGAGAAGATATTTGCTAAATAGTTCTCATAAAGAGCTCCCATTCAGAATGTATAAAGTATGCCTATAAATTAATATGCAAACATTCCAACCAATATAATGAAAGAATCATATAATAAAAGAATCAGCAAGAAAGTACAAAAAAAAAGGGTATCCAAATGGCCAATGAATTTCTGAGCAGACAATTTCATTACTAATTAGGGAAGTCCATGTTAAAAAATCACAGTATCTCTGTGGTTTAAGGTACCCACCAAGGAAGATATGGAACAAGGAAACCTCTGGTTACTTGAAGGGAGAGAAAATTGAAATTGCTTTGGAAATAGTCTGGCACTGTGTACAACAGCCGAGGAAACACGTGCCTGGGTCCGAGCAATTCCAATCTCAGGTAAATGCTCAGCAGGCTCACCCATGCTTTTGTACAAAGAAGCACATACCACAGTGTTAATAGCAACCTTATTCGTAATAGCCAGAACTGGAAACATCCCATATTTTCATCAAAAATGGAATTAAAAAAGAAACTATGATATTCATTGATTTTGAGATATTACAGGAATGAGAAGTATGTCTCATACCGTAGGATTCCATTTATATAAAATTTAAAAGCAGGTAAATAATGTTTACATAGGCATTCTGAAGTGACATGGAGAAGAGAAAATGAGTTATAGAAGTTAGGATAATGGTTATTTGGGGGAGTGGGTGGGGATATGATTGAGTAGGGGCTTGACTAGACACAGATTTGACAGGCCTAGTGCAAAATGAAAACATAGGGTCCCTTGTTCATAAGTTTTTGAGAATTTCAAAACAGTGACAGTAGGACACTAATCAGAGTGGGGCTCTTCTATGTATAGGACACTGTCTCACATCTGCCTTGGGCAGGTGACAGAAGGCCTCCACCGTGCTGACAAGAGGCAATTTACATAATCCCATAAATCCCTACTTTGTTTTGTGTCTTTCCTTTTATGAAAATGACAAAACTTGATTTTGAGGAGATGGGAGAGGGCTTTCTTAAAGGACCAAAAGAAAACACACACACACACACACACACACACACACACAGAAAGACTAAGTGAGGCATTCAGAGGCTGCTTTTGGAACAATTCTGTTTGATGACCTTAGGCAAGTCACCGGACCATTTAGAATCTTGGTTTCTCAATCCACCAAGTGTGCATTCACCTCCCCACTTGATCTCATTACAAGAATCAAATGATAAGAGATAGTAGCATGTTAGAAAGAAAGAGTTGCTGTGTTCCAATAGTACTGGAATATTATTTACTCTTTAAATTTCATGCTTAAATAGCCCTACAGGATGTATACCAGGTGGTTTCAATTTATAATCATTGTGCAGATGAAAACAGGTGTCTCCTGCCTAATTTTTAGTTTGTTTTGGGCTTTGCCAAAATGGAAACGGGATTTCCAGTAGCTGTCTCATGTGTACTTGACTTCCAGGACAGGAAAAGCTATACCCGCATACAACTTGCTTCCTTCCCATGGCATTGAGACCACCAATTCCATCTGCCAAACTGGGAAACAGAGGAGTCTATGTCTCAACTAAGAACTGATACGGATTCTTAGGAACTGAATTAAAAGAGGAGTTAGGGTTCTTGGGGATAAAATCTGATTGTCCCTATGGAGTTGTTTCTCAGGCTCGTTGAAGTGATCTCAGTATGCTGTTAGAGCTCCTTTGGCATTCATTCCACACATTGGAAGGCTTCATTCAGACAAGATAAGTTTGGGGGAAAGGCATGAAATTGTACAGAAGAGGGAAGCAGGTCCCAGGTTTGAAAGTACACCTTGAAGATGACTCTCCGTGACTTTGAGAGACCTCTATTCCAAACAAGCAAACCACACCACATCAGCAGTGTCTGACTGTGAATGGATCTTCCTACACCTCAGCTTGGATATATTCCTGACTTCACAAATCCAGTACTATTTTGCTACTATTTTGTCTCTAAGGCTCTTGGGTATATAGTTGAATCCTTTATTTTCTTCAAACATCTAACAGAGTGTTCTGTGATCACTGAGAACATACACACACGAGACCTGATTATTCAGCAGAGGGAAGGCCTGCTTCGCTTCCCAAGCTTACCCCTCGTGACTACCCATCAGGTTTCTGAAGAGCTTCTCTTGGGAGCCATCACCATCAGACTTGAAAGCTTCAGCTGTGGCCATAATTCATATTTCAAAACCATGAAGTAGAAAGAAATGGTTTATGGCCTAATACCTGATATCCAAGGAATTGATTGAAAACTGACTGGAAAAACTGATAGATGTGCTGACCTGGAGGGGCAGCCTGTGCTCTGCTTCCAGGCTGCAAAGGTGAGCTGCTCCACGGAATGCAGGGGTCGGAGGGGGGGGCAGTGTTTGCTGTTTGTTTTCCCATCCTTCGCCTTTCCCAGTGGTTTCGAGGCCTTTCTCTAGGACAAGCTCATAGGTGCTTCCTAGAGAGAAGGATCAGAATTGCGCTGCCATCGCTGTTTCTATTTGTAAAGGCTTCATACAGACAGAACATCCTCTGATGCTCCAAGGACACAGGTAGAGGCAGAGGCAGGCTGAGCATTAGTGAGCGGTTGCTGGACACCTGGGAAGAGGCGAGGAGACGGTCATCCAGCCTCATCTTTGCCTCAGACTACTAATGAGGCTTCAGTGAACTCCTGGATCCCGTTAGTTAAACTTCATCCTGAAATATGAAGAACATTGAGGCCCTGGCTACCTTGCAGTGTGATTATTGGGCTCAATGTAAGTTTACTAACTATTCCAGATGAGAAAACAGACCTGGGGAGAAGCCATACATGCTCAAGATTGCGGAACTGTAATGAAAACATGCGGGGACTTGATCCCTTCTGCTGCCGAGAACTGGTGCTCTTTCCAGGCCAAGCTGACTTCTTGGGGCAATTATTCATGGTTCATTCCTTTTGGGGACAGACACTGGGCCAAATGTCTTTTTACCCATTTGATTGAGCACCGAGTTATGATTGCTTAATTGAAAGTAAGAGTGGGGGATTCCCAAATGCCACTTAACTCCTCCCACTGGGACAAGGTTGAGTTCAGATATTTGCAGCTCCACATTAGCAGAACTAAGGAAATCAAACTCTTGGCCTTGGCTGACAACCTGACACAGGCTAGCTCTTAAGGAAGGTTAGGAATAAAATTTCACTGAGTTGAGTTATGGACAACTTAGAAAAAAGGAAGACATTCAGATTTGGGTTCCTTCTATAGTGCTTTCCAAAGAGAGGTGTTCTGCAAGGATCTTTTTCATGAGTCTGGCTGGGACTAGAAGCAGAAACTTCCTTTTGTAGTAAAGTGATTGGAAAAGAAAAAGATCCTGCTCCCCAGTATGTCAGCTTTGTTTCCTTAGAGAGAATGTGCTCGAGAATCTGCCCAGCACTGCTCCTACGCTACTGGTGGATGTTTTTTTCCCTTGCCTTCACTGAACCACCCTGTTGCCTATATATAGCCCTGTCTTGTGTAAAGAATTTAAAAAGCATTAGAATGCAGAAATCAAAGAGACAATAAATTTAAAACCAATCTTATTGTCTGCTGCCTAAAGTGTTATTCAGATCAAAGGGGAGGGGACATCTGGCTTCTGGCTTGCTACAAAAGACAGATCACATTACCTACCAATAGCTGGATTCATCCACTCTCATATTCAGCGTCTAGAGAACATGGCTCTTTTAGCTCCCAGTAAAGCATTGTGGGTGAATCAGTCAAACCCCGATACTTTAAAAAACAAAACAAAACACAGATTTGTATAAAATGTACTGACAGCTTCAACCCTGTGTCTCTTCATTCGTCTGTGAGACATTGCAGGGTCCAGAGCCGTGGCCATATTGCCATCTTGTGACCCAGTCCATGGCCCACTCTCCTCTAGTCCCAGGCCCTAAAGCTACAACTTTCTGGTTTGCGTAGCTATGTGTATTCATAGTTTACAATACACATTTTGTTTCACTATTTGAATCTATTTTTTCCCAAATTATAGTTTGGGACTGAAGCACTGATTGTTTAGTTGAAAACTTTTACAATTCTTTTCCTCCATTTAGCTTATGGAAACATTTCTCTCACCATAAATTTTTTATAACAACAGCTTTGAAAGAAAAGTTAACTGTACTTCTTTACCTAGAAATGTACTTAGTGCCTACACAAGTTCTATACATGATTCCATCCTAAATCACAAGTTTGAGCTCTCCCTGGTAACACGGGTGGGAGCAAATAAAGCTTTTCTTAATATCCCACACTAGGATATCTTCAGTTAGCACATGGCTGAGACCATATCCTGAGCAAATACCGAAAACACGGGATATGATGCTCTTCTTCCGATTGCTTTAGAGGGGGACAAACAATGAAGAAAGCACCACAACTAATATTTATTCAGCACCTCAATACCATCCTCTCTACCCTGTCACTTTTTGAGCCCCAAAAGTCTAAAGAGAAATGCAGAGAGTGGAGACATTGATTCTGTATTTGGGACATCACATGAAGCTCCCTGCAACATCCTTTGACTACCAGCATGACTTATCCCCTCTCCAATATAGTGGATCAGGTTCCTCAGGCTCCCCTGTACATTTCCATTCCACAACCATTTCTTCCTGCTGAGTTTGGTTCTCTCCCTGCATACAGGCATTCTAGAAACTTCAAATCTGAACTGAAAATTTCTGTCCTCACTTTTTATGTAGATCTTCTCTTCTCCTCACCAGTTCTTACCTACCCCAGGCTTTCAAGTGAAAGGTTCTTTCAAATTGAACAAAGAAGAAAGCACCAAGAGATTTGTCATGATCCAAGCCTGATAATATTCTCCAAGAGACCTCACTTTCTTCTGCAATCTTTTTATTCATTTTTCACTGAGTGTGCCATCGGTTGCTGATGAAAGATCGTCATTCACAAATACAAAGAATCTTGGGTGAGAGGTGAGAAAGAATGAAGGAGACTTTAATTTGACTGTATGACAGGTCTCAGAGTATAACAATATTTGAGAGTCTTCAATTTTTGGAGGCAGTTGGAATTAAGAATTTTTTTCATCTAGTATCTCAACAACATTAATGGCTCTTTGGTTCCATTTTGAGAGGCATGCCAAGTTCCCCTTGAATCATGAGTGAGAGTTGGAACTGAGAATTAGGCACAAATCAAGTGTTCGTGGTGTGTCTGGAGAGGATGTAAAGAATTAAAATGCTTTATAAAATGTAGAGACCAGCAGAGAAGAAAATAACTCTTCTAGCTTTGTTTACAACAACTGAAATGGCAGATTTTCAGTACTGAGTATCAGAGCAAGAAACTCAAATAATGTATCTTTGGTTTTTTTGAAGTCCTTTGTTAGATGTATGTATTAGATATCTTTTTTTCTTCTTTTTTCTTTTTGAGAGAGAGACAGAGAGAGAAAAAAAGAATCAATTTCATTTAATTTTTCATGTGGCCTTCATTGCTCCAACACTTCATTGTATATGTGGTGCTGGGGTTTGAATCCGCATCCTCACATATGCCAGGCAAGAGCTATAACTGCTGAGTCGCCACTCCAGCTCCAAATAGTATATCTTTAAAACCCACTTTTATTCTTTTTCTTTTTGACAAACTCAGCCTCTTTAGAGCTTAGTGCCACATTTCAAAATTTTTATTGGATACCCTCATGCTCTCAAAAAAAAGCCAGAGAGAAAGGACTGTACATATATCTTCACTACTAATTAAAAAAAAAAAAAAAAAAAAAAGCCTATCTTAATTAGCCTATGTCTCTGAAAAGAGTGGAATGGCCCTAAACAGAATCTGTTCATTATGATATGTCTATGTATTTATAGCAGACACAAAGGCAAAACAATTTGTTTTCCCCTATTAGACAGCCTAGGTTTTATTTTGATAGACATACATATAATTGCTCTTCAATTTCTAAAGAGTAGATCTTTTTCTACCCCTACCCTCCCCCATCCCCAGAGAAAGCATAAGTGGTAAAGCCAAATTTGGGCAGAAGAGGAAAAAGGAGCAGAAATGAATGTCTAATAATTGAAAGCATCATGGACCCCATTATGGTTTATGGCTTTGTTCTAGGGGTCGGATGAGCACACTGTAAAGAATGTGGCACTAAATTTATTATCATGGTTATCATCTTTCAGACAAGACATAAAGCGGAGGAGACCCACTTCTCCCATCACCTGCCATCACTATAGATCCCATGGCACCTTCTACAAGAAGAGTCGAGTTATCCTGGCCCAGATCCAGATCCAGCTATACGATGACTTATATTTCCTTTGTAGCATGCCTGGGAGACATTATGGGTTCTTCCTCTTTGAAACTCTGTCACTACCATAAGCACAGCCAAAATGGATACTGCAAAGGGAGAGAAACTCTCATATTCTAGCATGTGGATCAAGTGAAAGAATGAGCCCAGTGGCCTGAAGTAGGAAGTTGAGCTATGTCATCAAAATCTTCCTAGTTTGCCACTAAGTAGGTTCCTGACTCACCCCACCATGACTGCTCATTAATATTAAAAAAAAAAAAATCCTGGATCATGAATGGACCACTCCAGTGCGATACAAATGCCAGTGTTTCTGAAATCAGTATCTTCTCTAAAACAATTTTAGAAGGAAAGTAAATTTTATTTTCTCTGACTTGCCCTTGTCATCATCCTTAGACTTACTCCCAAATATTTCCCTAGAGAATGTAAAATGAAGAAAACCACTCATTCAACATTGTACAAACAATTTTGTCTTTGATTTCAGCTTGTTCACTTCTAAAATAGAAATAATTTTGATATCTGTCCTGTATTGCTCTCAAAATTAATGAATACCAAATGAAATGACATATGTAAAAGTGCATTGTCCTTTTATTACATCACTCAACAAAATCAAGTTGATACCAAGTAACAATAGTTATTTATTTTTGTTGAACTCAGATAAATACACCACATGAATTCATCTTACTTTCTCATGTAGCTCCACTAAAATTTTAAAAGTATGAACATGATAGAAATTTGGTGATTTTTATAGTTTTCAATGGATAGAGAGCAGGAAAAAGAAAGTGAAAATCTACAGTTAAAAGAAAGAAAATACAGGGACTGTAGCAGTGGCTCTGTGGTTTCAGAGCTTGCATGTCCTGCGCGAGGACCCCAGTTTGAACCCCAACTCCGTGTACACAACACGTGTTGGAGCAACGAAGGCCACATGAAAAAAATAAAGTTGATTCTTTCTTCACTCTTTCTCTCTCTCTTTCTCACAGTCCCTCTCTCTCTAAAAAAGAAAAGAAAGAAATAAGCTACAAAATGATTTTAAACCCCTAAAGAATCAAGATCAAGAAGATGATTGTCTTGGTGAGCGTCAGGGCTGGAAACAAGAGGTTGAGGCAGCATTTGTCTACAGGCAGTGAAACCACCTCCCTGCCCCAGTCAGTGAAGCCAAGTGTGGTTTATTAAAGATAGTCACAAATCATTTAACACTTTTCTCATCAAAAAGTGGGGCAAGGAAGGTCTATGGCTGCTTTCTAGGTGGTTATGGTAGGTTCTGAAGGTTTTCAGGATCAGTCTTAAGAAACTGACAGAAAAACTTCCCTTTTCTTGGAACAACTTCCCTTTTCTTGGAACACTCATTTTTGGAACCCAGACTCCATGCTCTCAGAGGTACAAGACACATGAAGAGACCAGCTTTGGCAAATAGCAACTGCCATGCATGTTAGGGAATCATTCAGGTATCCACCCAGTGGGGCCTTCAGACGACTGCAGCTCCTAGTGTATCTGACTATGACAATATTAAGAAACCTCTTGTTTGAGTAAGGACCACGCAGCTTAGTTCAGTCAGCCCACAGAGCAATGAGAGATAGTAATAACAAACTGAGACAACAAGTTTTGAAGTGGTTTATCATGCAACAACAGACAACTCGAACTCCAGGTTACACCAGGCAGCCATGACTTTACCTGACCTAACCTGACTAAAACAGGCTATTTCTTCCTGGAAGTTAAACCAAGAAAGCTTTGACCTCAGGAACAACCATACCAACTGAAGATGTGGATGAGGCATGGGGTTAAAAAGGGGAGAAACAAATGAAAGTCTTCCTGTTGAACACAAGGCCCAGACAGGCTTTTTCTGCAACCTTCACTTAATACTAATAGCTTCCCCAAAAGAAGCACAATGGCCTCCACTTGGTAAATTGAGGAGCCCCAGAGAAAGGTCACCAAATACTGGCATTTGGGAGGTGCCCCCCATGACCTGCCTCACCACAAGATTACCTTGTGGTAAAAAGAACCAGCTTAGTGACCCTCTCACATATCTCTCCATTGCTTACAAAAGCCCTATGGTATGTTGGTTACTTTCTATGCCTTGCTCATTTCTAGACTTTATATCCTTATCTAACATTCAAAGAGGATCCAGGCCCCAGAGACTCTGTGAATAACTGTAATTTTAAATATCCCTCTTTCTTATTAAACTAGAGGGGTATGTTGCTGGTTGCAACCAAAAATATGACTTTACTTAATAAAAACAAGAATTAAATTTAAATTTTTGTAATAATTAAATTGAATTTTCCCAGCAAAGTAGTTAATAAATATAATAACTTCAGGTAAAAGTTCTTTGTCATTACTTATAGTCCCTTGTCTGAATTTTTTTTTAACTTTGTTCCTCTGGTAAAAATTTTCAATAAGTGTGAGATGTAGAATCTACAGCATTAATATTCTCTTTCTAGGCTCTCAAATTCAAAACTACAAGGTGAATAAGTACTGATTATGACTTTCCTTGTGATTTAAAATTAATTCCAAAAATTTGATGTATGCCAAATATGAGATTTCTAGAGAGAATGGGATGGGACAGGAATGGATAGCATAACAGGTCCCTCCCTCACACTAATTATTAACTCCCATTTATAAAAATGGAGCTCTAGGCATGCTGAGAGCCAAGTTATCTCTGCTATATGCACTAAGATGCCAGTTCACTAGATTAAAAGTAATACATATACAATGTGGCTTACTCTCTGAAACTTTCTTAGTGACTCAGATACTGGTCAGGACTCTATTCTGCAAGTGACAGAAACCCAATACAAACTAAACCAAAAATGAAATTTATTGATTCATGAAACTAAAGGTGTAGCAGTTTTAAAATATGACCACAAATTGTTTTTGAGACTTTTCCCTTCAAGAGGTAAAGCCTAAGTATCCTCCACTTGACTGCAGGCAAATTTAGAGACTTGGATCTTGGAAATAGCGTGAGAGATATAAAGGTATATGACTTTGGAGACTAAGATGTCAAAGGCACTGTGACTTTCTCCTTGCTTTCTCTTGGAATTACTACTCTGGAGGAAGTCAGTTACCATGTTACGAAGAGAGGTCCACAATGCAAGGAGCTGAGACCTCCAACCAACAGCCATGAGATTAAGCCATATTTGAAATGGATTCTCTAGCCCAGTCAAGCCTTTAGCCCCTCCTGATCTCTTGACTACAATTTCATGAGAGGTTTTGAGCCAGAACCAACCAGATTAGTGACTACTAGATACCCATTAAAAAATGTGTGAAATAATAAATGTTTGTTGGTTAAATCTACTACATTTTGGCATAATCTGTTACTTTACAATTTATAACTGATAGAGGATGATTCAGAGGTTGGCCTGACTCCAACCAAGCATAGCTCAATCCAGGAAAAAAAAAATTCATTAAGATACTCCCTCATCTCATGGCTCTGCTTTTCTGTGAATTGAAGCTTTATTCTTCAGACAGTTTCATCCATTTACCTTGGGAAAAATGACTATCAACAGATTTTGGCCTACAGGTTTACTGTAACATGATTCTAGAGGAGAAAAAAGACCTTCTTTGTCCCAGTCTCCATATTTACCTATTCAACAAGATTCTTATGGACTCAGTTGGTGTTTCAAGCCCATTTCTAAAACCGATCATGGTGGCCAAGAGGAATAAGGACTCTGATTTGACACTGTGGCCTCACATCAGCGCTATGTCTAGAGAGGGAAAAGGGGTACAAGTGGCAGGGGTAAGAAGACTGGATACCACACCAAATAAAGGAAAAGAGGTCTTTTTTTTTTTTTTAAGAAAGAGGGGACAGTGAGAGAGAGAGAGAGAGAAGCAATTTTTTAATTTAGTTTTTCATGTGACTTTCATTCCTCAGACACTTCATTGTGTACATGGTGCTAGGGTTTGAACTCACGTACTTAACGCATGCCGGGCAAGTGCTGAAACGGCTGAGCCACCGCTCCAGCCCCAGTAGTCTTTTTTTAACAAGAGATACAAGTAGTCAAAACAAATAGATCCACTTAACAACGCTGCCCATATTTATCCTTTTGTTCTCCCTGTGATATGGTAATTCTACATTCTAGGTATTGGCACTGGTGAAATGGATTTTCTGGAAGGCAATGAAGTTCACATCCAATGAACTCATGCTACAGTGTTTAATGAAACATAAAGAGAATTGGATGAAGAAAGTAGTTTTAGCCAAAAAACAGAAGATGATAAAGTCCTTCTGTGTCAGTATCTGAGCCTTCATTTTATGATAAAGGGAAGCTGTGACAATGAGAATAATTATTTAAATAAAGCAAAACATTGGATTGTTAAATTTCATTTCATTTTATATTATTGTAGTATAGCTCATTAGGAGATTTAAACTCTTAAAATTTAAGTATATATTATTGTTGCCTATAGGTACAATATTGTACAGCAGATTTCTTTGCTTTGCTTAACTGAAACTTGAAAAGGAATTACCCATTTTTCCCTCCCTTCCTCCAACCACATTCTACTCTTTGATTCTATGAATGTGACGATTTTAGATACTTCATATAAATGAAATGGTATAGTATTTGTTTTTCTGTGACTAGCTTATTTCACTTACCATATATCCTGAAGGTTGATATGTGTTATTCTATACTGCAGAATTTCTCTTTTTGAAGGTTGAATAGTATCCCATTGTATTACATCCATTCATCTGTCAATGGGTATTTCCACTTCTTGGCTATCATGAACAGCACTGCAGTGAACGTGGGAACACTAATATCTCTTTGGGATCTTGATTTCAATTTATTTGGATAAATACCTAGAAGGAGGATTACTAGATCAAATGTTCAATTTTTTTAGGAACCTGAACACTACTTTCCATAGTGACTACACCATTTTGCATTCCCAGTGGGGTGCAGGGGTTCTACTTTCTTCGTTATTGCTAACATTTGTTTTCTTTTATTTTTTCATAAATGCCAGTAGACATGTGAGAGGTGATATCTTAATGTGGTTTTGATTTGTATTTCCCTTATGACTTGTGACATTGTGTATTCTTTGATCTACCTTTTGGGCATTTGGGTATCTTTTTTTGAAAAAACATGTATTTAAATCTTCAGGCTACTTTTAAATTGGGTTAGTTGTAGGAGTGCCTTCTATACTTTGGGCTTTAACCCCTTATCAGCTAAAAGGTTTGCAAATATTTACTCCCCTTCTGTTGGTCACTTTTTCACTCTGTTCGTTGTTTTCTGGGAAGATTTGTAGCTTGCTATAGTGCCACTTATTTGTTTGGGGGTTTGTTTCCTATACTTTTGGTGTCATGCCCATGAAATCATTGCCAAAAATAAAGCAATGAAAAAAATCTCCCTTTTTCTTCTAGGAGTTTTATAATTTTTGGTCCCATGCTTGTCTTTAATCCATTTTGAGTTGATTTTTGTATATGGTGTATGCTTTTGTCAGCTTTGTGTTGCTATGACAAAATACTTGACAGGAACAACTTCGAGGAAGGAAGGTTTATTCAGGGCTCACAGTTTCAGAGTCTCAGTCAATAGATGGACAAGTCAAGTGCTCTGGGCCTAAGGTGTGGCAGGACATCACACTGAAGGCAGGGTGGAGGAAAGCAGTTCACCTTGTGGTAAATAAAGCAGCAAAGGGAAAGAATGGAAAAGGGTCAAAGGGAAAATGAACCTTTCCAGGGCATGCTCCAGTGCCCACTTCCTCCAGCTACCCTGCACCTGCCTACAGTTACCACTGAGTTCATTCACTAGGATGATCTGGTTAGGTTACAGCTCTCACAACCCAACTGTTTCACCTCTGAACATTACTGTATTAACACAGGCAGTTTGGGGAATACCTCAAATCCAAACCTTCATAGTGTAAGACATAAGACAATGGTTCGATGGTTCTTTTTCTTTTTCTTTCTTTTTTTTGCATGTGGATATTCAGTTTCCTCAGGACCCATTTGTTGGAGAGACTATCCTTTCCCCTTTGCGTAGTACTGGCACCCTTGCCAAAGATTGGTTTGCTGTATATGCATGGATTTGATGCTGGACCTTATTTTTTCCCGCTTGTCAATTTCTATATTCATGCAAGCACCACGCTGTTTTGATTATCATAGCCTTGTAAGAAATTTCAAAAATCAGGAAGTGTGATGCCTCCAGCTTTGGTCTTCTTTATCAAGATTAATTTGGTCATTCATGGTCTTTTGTGATTCCATACAAATTTTAGAATGCTTTTTTCTGTTTATATCAAATTGCCAGTTGCATTTTTCCATGCAATAAAATTTCACTGAACCTGTAGATTGTTCTGGGTAGTAGGAATAGTTTATAATTTTGTCTTTTGGTCCATGGACACATGATGTCTTTGCATTTGTTAGTGTCTTTTTAAATATTTCTTTCATCAGTGTATCGTAGTTTTCAATATGTGAGTCTTTCACCTCCTTAGTTAGCTTAATTCCAAGGTATTTTATTCTTTTTGATGCTCTTGTAAATGGCATCGTTTTGCTATTTCCTTTCTTCACATGGTTCATTGCTAATGTATAGAAACATCAAAGATTTTTATACATTAAATTGTATTCTTCATCATTACTGAATTTATTAGTTCTGATGATGTTTTATTGGCGCTTTTAGGGTTTTCTATATATAAGATCACATAATCTGAGAACATGGACAGTTTTCTTTTCTTCCAATTTGGATGTCTTTTATTTCTTTTTCTCACCTAATTGCTCGGCTTAGACTTCTAGCATTATGGTTATTGGAAATGGTGAGAATGGGCATCCTTGCCTTTTTCCCAATCTTTCAATTCTCCACCATTGAGTATAATGTTAGCTGTGGGTTTTCATACATGATCTTCATTATGTTTAGGCTTTGTCCTTCTATTCTCAGTTTCTTGGTAGTCTTTTTTTCTTTTATTCATGAAAGTTTATTGAATTTTGTCAACTGCTTTTCTCATATTCATTGAACAGTCATGTGATTTTCATCCTTTATTTTGTTAAGATGGTGTATCACATTAAGTGATTTTTATAGGTTGGACCATCCTTGCATCCCATGGATAAATTCCATTTGGTCATTGCATATGATTCTTTTTGTGTGCTGTTTAATTCCATTTGCTAGTTTTGCAAGGGTTTTTTTTTTTTTTCATCTATATTCATCAAGGATGTTGATCTATAGCTATCTTTTCTTGTGATGTCTTTGTCTGGCTTTGATATCAGGCTAATACTGACCTCACAAAATGAATTTCAAAGTGTTCTTTCCTCTACCATTTTCTTGAAATAGTTGGAGAAGGACTGGCCTTAATTTTTTTTAATTTACCTATTGAATTTGGTAATAATATTCACTGATGAAACCATGGATTCCTGGGTTTTTCTTCATTGGGGGTTCTTTTATTACTAATTTCATTTTCATACTAGGACTATTCAGACTTTCTGTTTCTTTATGATTTAACTTCAGTAGGTTGTATGTTTCTGGGAGTTTATTCATTTCATCTAGATTATCCAGCTTGTTGGTATGTACTAGTTTATAGTATCTCCTTTCACTGTGATTTTTGAGACTTCTTTCTTTAGTTTAGATAAGGGTTTATAAGATTTTATTTATCTTTACAAAAGCAAAATCATTTTTGTTGATTTTTATATTGTTTTTCTGTATTCTATTTCACTGGGCTTAATTCATTTTTCTTTTCTAGATCCTACAGGTATAAATTTAGGAATTTTTACCTTTTCTTTTTTTAATGTAGGCATTTGTTGTGATAACAATTTATTTGTTATAATAAATTTTCTTCCTAGTACTGTTTTTGCTGCATCCCATAATTCTTCATATGTTGCACTTTCATTTTCACTTGACTTGTGGTTTTTTCTAATTTGCTTTTGATTTTTTCCTTGATCCAATGGTTTTCTAAGTAAAAGTTTTGTTTAATCTCTGAATATTTGTCAATTTATCTACTTTCCTTTTACTGTTATTTTCCAGTTTCACTTGTGGTCAGTAAAGACACTTGGTATGATTTTAATCTTCTTAAATATATTAAGGTTTGTTTTGTGATTCGACATATTATTTATTCTGAAAAAGTTCTGTTTATGCTTGGGAAAACATGTGCATTCAGTTGCTGTTGGAAGGAATGTTCTCTGTATGTCATCAAGTCCATTTGGTCTGTGGTGCTGTCCAACTTTTATTTCCTTATTGATTTTCTGTCTAGATGCTCTTAGTATTGGGAGTAAGGTAGCAAAATCTCCTACTAAAGTATATTTTCCCCTCAGTACTATAAATGTCTGCTTTATATATTTAGATGCTCTCAGGTTGAGTGTGTATATGTGTGTATAGACACACATACACTGTTTAATTGATGTTATGACTTATATCCATTCATTTTGTGTCTTAACATTCTTAGTTTTATTTTAACTTTTTTTAGCCTTTATGTTAGAATTAAAAGTGACTTAATTACCATCAATATAGCAATAAAGGTCCAAAATATATGCCTCAAAGTCATGCCCCCAATGGCCTATCTTCTCCAACCATAGCCTATCTGCCTTCAACTTCCAGTTAATCCCTATCAGGGAAGTAACTCACAGATTGGGTTAAGACTCTTAAACCCAATTATTTCACCTCAGCCTTCATATTGCCTCACGGATTGAGTTTTTGGGGGACATTTTTTCCTCCAAACTCCAGCAACCCATTAATGTGATATATCACCTCAATATACAGTTAGGCCAACCTTACCTTTTGGAGCACAACCACTTGATTAGGGTGTATAATCTTTTTTGTAATTTGTGTATGTGCTACATGGGATCAAACACAGGGCCTTGCATGTGTAAGGTAACTACTATACCACTAAGTTACACCCCAGACCTATTTTAAAAAACAAATTTTTTTTTGAAACAGGATCTTGCTATGTTGCCCATACTGGACTCACTTCAACCTCCCAGGTAACTGGAACTGGAAGCATGTAGCACCATGCTCAGACCCTGTAACCCATTTAATAGTTTGCTGTGCTAATTTATCTTTGTTGAGGAATTTTGCATCTATATTCATAGTGAATAGTAGTCCATAGTTTAATTTTGCTTTGTATTTGACTGAATTTGGTATCAGGATAATATTGGTCTTATGGGAGGAGATGGAAGTGTTTTTGGTAAGAGTTAGTGAAGAATCTGTACACATCGTCCTTTAAATATGTTGTAAAACCAGTGAAACTAACCTCTCTTGGGCTTTACTTTGTGGGAAGCTTTTGATTCTGAATCCATTATCTTTACCTGTAATAGTCCTATTCAGATTTTTGCTTCCTCTTAAGTCAGTTTTGGTAGTTAGAGTAGTTAGCAGTATGTGGACACCTGCATAAATAATATGGAACCCCATTCAGAATTAATATGGACTCAAACATTCACACTGATGATGCTACATATACCCTGTAAGGGTATGAAAAGCTTTGTTACTTACATTATGATGTTTTCTGTTCAGAGTGGAGAATGACTCCCAACCTTCTCTGAAAATGGTTTAAGAAAGTAGGAAAGGAGGCTCACTAGGTTTTTATGGTAGAGAGTGAGGCTTAGATAAGAGTTCCCACGTTTAAGCAAAGCCTCACATGGTTTGATCATTCCAACAGTGCCATACATGGGAGTCTGGACTTCCTTATAACTTTGCACAGACGTAAGGCAGAAGGGGAAGAGGGAGTGAGGAGCAAGGCCCATAATGTATCAGTGGTTAAACATCAAAACATCAAAAAATGGGACCAGACTGACTTCTCTCTCTCTCTCTCTCTCTCTCTCTGGAGGGAGCTCTTTCTCTCCCTCCCTTTCTCCTCTGGTTTATAGATTTTCTTCTGCCTGGTCAAATCTGCTATTGAGCCCTTTTAGTAATTTTTTCCAGTAATTATGTTTTCTGGTTTTACAATTTTTATTTGGTTCTTTTTTTAAAAGTATATAATTTGCATCTCTTTATTGGTTTCCACAACTTGACAATATATCATTTTCTTATTTCCCTTCAATTCTTTAGAAATGGCTTTTTAGACAGGCACAAGCGTGATGGTATGTGCCTATAGTCCCAGCTACTTGGGAAACTGAGACAGGAGGATTATTTAAGCCCAGGATTTGAGGTCAGCCTGGGCAATATAGCAAAAACCTATCTTCAATACATAAATTATGGTTTTGTGGTGGTAGTGAGGGTGTTGCTAGGGATTGAATCCATGGTATTATGGACGTTAGGCAAGGTTCTCTTCCACTTAGTTGCATTCTTATCCAAATAAAGAATGGTTTCTCTTCAACATATTTAAACAGTTGATTTTAAAATCTTTGTCTTTATGTCCAATGTCTGGATTTCTTTGACTACAATTTCTTTACCTTTTTCCTGTATGTATGTGGGCTATACTTTCTTGTTTCTCTGCATGTCTTATATTTTTATGTTGAAAATCAGACATTTTAAGTAATATAATGTGATGGCTCTTGAAACAAGCCTCCCTCTCTCTCTCTTTCTCTCTCTCTCTCTTTCTCTTTCTCTCTCCTCTGCAGGGTTTTTTTTTTTTTAATGTTTATTGCTTCTTTGATCTAATTCTGCAAAAATCTGTATTTTTGTTGTGGTTGTTGTTGGGGCTCTGCTTGCTTAGCATAATGGTCAATTAATAGTTTAATAGTAATTCGTTTAAACACTTGGAACCAATAGTCTACCAGTCTTGCTAAGATGCCATATCAAACTTTGAAGCACACCTTCAACACAGTCAGGAATTTAACAGCTCTACCTCAGGCTTCACTTCCTGATTGTGCAGAGCCTCAAGGTCAGCCTGAACTGAGAGCTTATTACCTGAGCATATGCATAGTCCTGCGCATGCGCAGAGCCCTGTGACTACATTTGGCCTTCTAGATAGCTGGTGACATATTGAAGTTTTGCAAAGTCCCTGCAGAAATTTCATTCCCGTGATTTTTCCATTATGCTTTTTGGTTAGCCTATTGCCTTCCCCAGCTCTTGTCCACTGCCTCAGGCACCCAAAGATAATTAATTGCCTCTAATTGTTTTAACAAGCTTTGCAGTTGAGATGTACAAGGCCTGCCAAACAGGTCAAATACTGACAATTCTTTGGGAAAGAGACTTGTAAAGAACTCCAACTCCTTGAATCTCTGAGTTTGGGATATTTCATTCAGCATAATTTTTTCCATCTTCATCCATTTGGCTGCAAATGCCATGATATCGTTCTCTCTAATAGCAGAGTAGAACTCCATTGTATATATGTACCATAGTTTTTGGATCTACTCGTTGAGGCAGGGGCATCTGGGTTGGTTCTATAGTTTAGTTATAGTAATTGAGCTGCTAAAAACATTGACGAAGTTGTATCTCTATAATAAGCTGATTCTAGCTCTTTTGGGAAAATACCCAGGAGTGGGATATCTGGGTCATAAGTTGGTTCCAGGCCTAGTTTTTTGAGGAGTTGCCACACTGCTTTCCAGAGTGGCTGTACAAGCTTGCAGTCCCACCAACAGTGTGACAGTGTTCCTAGAGTGGGGGAGGAGGGGAATAGGAGGGTCATCAAGGCAGAGGGAGGGTTGGAATAGTGGGCTTTCAACTCAGTAGGGAACCTTCAACTTCCATGAAAAGCCCAACTAACTCAGGGGGTGGGGGAGGGGAAAACATGATATTGGGAGTAACCCAAAGGGGAGAGACCATGGTCTGGCATCAGCCTCAGATTGCTCTGTCATTATGCATGTGTTCACGATTCTGTGGCAATGATTTCCTCCTAAATGTAAAACTACATTGAATGAATAAAAAAAAATAAAAGAAAAAACTCCAACCCCCAGGCTGGAGCGGTGGTTCAATGGTTAGAGTGTTTGCCTGGCGTGCCTGAGGACCCAAGTTCAAATTCCAGCACCATCTAACCAAGTAAGTGTTGGAGAAACAAAAACCAGATGAACAATAAATAAATAAAGTTGATTCTCTAAATAAATAAATAAATAAGAAAGAAAATGAAAATTCCAACCCCATCCTGGTCCCCAGTGACTGCCATACTTCTGGTTTTGATTGTATTTGCGGCTGTCAATTTTTAAATCCACTGTGAAGCTGGAAGGGGGGGTCAGAACACAGTAAGTTATAATATCACAATGCATACTGTTTTTGCAGATATTTCATCCTTTTCTTGAATAAATCCTCTTCACATTGCTATAAAAGAGTTGGTATTCTTGCTTGCTTACATTCCTTTTTTTTTAAAAGCCTGGATTACCCTTCTGTGTCAAGTTCCACTCACCTTTTCAGCCTTATTTAGAGTCACCTCCTGGATATGGCTTTTCTGAGACCACTATCTCCTTGGTACTTGCTTCCACTTTTCTTCTATAGGTCCAAGGATGCCATAACATAAACAAAACAAACAAAACAAACAAAAAAAAAAAAAAAAAAGAGGTGACAAAGAGGATTTGACTGAACGCTTCCAAGCTCAGGCTCCTGGTAATGCCAGCTACAATGTCAGAATGGCTGTAATCATTAGAGGTGAATGATCAATCGTCAGATCTGTTTCTAGAGTTC
Source organism: Aplodontia rufa (assembly GCA_004027875.1). NCBI lineage: Eukaryota > Metazoa > Chordata > Mammalia > Rodentia > Aplodontiidae > Aplodontia > Aplodontia rufa. The sequence goes on from PVKS010004511.1 coordinate 22,963, forward strand.
TGTTTTTGATTCTTAAAAGAACAAACCAATAAAAATTGAAATTCTTTAAATGTTGCTTGGTGTTTTAGGGCCCCGGTGCTGCAATAAGTCTATGAATTCACTGCTTCTTCACATTGATAATAACGTTAACTCCTTCACTGAGGTATCCTGAGAATTGAAAAGCAATTCAAATTAAACCCTCAGCAATGTGCTATATAAGTACTTCTTACAGAGTTGCTGGTGCTTTGTTATTTTTAGAGCACCAAAACTGAATAGTGTTTTACATCCAAGTGAGAAAAAGTCTTAGAAAATCACTAGTTCAATTGTATACCCAAGGCAATAATTCACTTGACTTTACCTCCCAATTCAATGATATATAAGATATTTTAAAATATTTTAAGGGACAGGGAATTTACTATCTCAAAGGCAAGTCATGGTCTTACTGAATCATTCATCATTAGAAAGCTCTTCTTTTTACTGATCTGAAGATCTTTCCTCTTGTTTTCCTCTAGAACACTCAAAATAAAGCTCTTATTATTTATGTAAGGCAACCTTCCACCACCTGAAGGCCTGCATTTTAACCCTCACTAGCTATGCTATGGGGAGGAAGCTGGTACTTTGGATGGCGGGCAGTCTTTCCCTTAACTCTAACTTCATGGCCTGAGGAAATCTAATGGGATCTGAAAGGTCTAGGTGGAAGAGTATATTTCCCTGAAGATCACGGGTGTGCAATCTGGGTCTCAATTCTACATCCCTTCCCATGACAAGTGAATCACTGCCCCACCTGCGCCTTAGGAGCACCACCAGTTAAAACACAAACACACACAAAAAGATGAGGTTTAATTTATTGGATGCTCTTTGGCAAAAGTTATACAGAACATTATTGGGGAGAAATTAAATTCTAGTTACAGATTCATAAAACTTTAAGCCAAATTAGTTTTTATGAGACTATCAAATCCCTTCTGTCCCTCATACACAGCAAGGTAGTTCGATCACAGTCTATACAATCCTTTGTTGTTTTTAAAATGATTAAAGCAGACACAACACATAATGCAGGTGATACTAAATGTCTTGAGGAATGACAAATCAATAGAACTACTTTCTTAAGCATCAACTGGTCACTTAGAAATGTTCTCCTACATTTTCACTTATTTCCTCCTTAAAAGGACTCTGTGAACTCCCCATCATCATCTGCTTTTGTATATGCACATCTTAAGTCTCCCAAAATAACACTGAAAGTCTTTCCTAATATTGCTTCAGAAATATTAACCTTTAAGGAACATTCAGTTAAAAAAATAATTAAATCTCAGGTCTTGACTCTGTAACTCCTCGTCATAGGTGTAAGATGGTCCCTCTGCCCTTACAAGTCTCCAACAACATACAATGTGCCAGCTTCTCCTAAGTCAGAGGAAGCCATATAAAGGAGAAAAAAGAAAGTAAGCTCGAAATAACGGTGACAAAAGGGTCTGAATTAATAATTACATTAAATAACCATAACTTTTTGTTTAACTATTCACATTCCACACAGTGGAAATTATCCTTTCCTCCAGATTTTTCTCATACAACTTTTAACTTTGAAGAATGATGGTAACAAAAAACAACTTACAGACTAACAGGTTGTGTATTTGACTCCTCTCGTGCCAAGCACAAAGTGTACATCATAAAATTCATATTTGGTGTTTGGCATTATTTTAATAGGTAAGCTCAAGATCACAACTATCTTGCCATAGAAAAATCCTACTATAATAACGAAGAAAAATATATCAATCTATCATTGGTGACTCCAATAAAATAAGTAACAGATATGGCATTTTCAATAAATGTTGGAAGCCACACCAGACTGTGCTAGTCTTGATGTAGGCACAGTAAGAAAAGCAGACATTCCCCTCTTTGGCTGGTGCTGTGCTTCTTGGGTATGTTTGCTGCTGATTATTCCAGTGAAGTTAATTTTGAGGAAATTCTCTTTACTTGAGCCAAATCTTTGTTACATGCAAGACTGTGGTACAAGCTCCTAAAAGAAGATTTCTCCTGCCAACTTAAGTCATCCCTTTTTAACAAAATTGCATGCTTGTGGCAGAATTAAAACAACAACAGAAATTCAATGTTTGCTGGTTCTGAATGCCATTTTTCCTCTCTGGTGTGGTTTTACATTTTCAGCTTCTTCCCCTTTCTTTTCCTTTCCCCCATCCTCAAAATTCTGCCTTAGCATTTGTGTGTTTAATTCAATCCATCCTGGGCTTTATTGTTGGAGGATGTGGATGATACAGATTTAGGGCAGAGGAATACAGTGTATATGAAATGCATAGACTATGCGTTTGCATGATTTTGCCTGGTGCAGAATCATCAGTAGTGAGTTTTAAAGATTTAAAATTAGACCTGGCATTTTGGGTGTTCAGGATAACTTCTGTCTAAAGGCATGGCTCTTGTTGAAAGATGGGAGGGCACTAAAGCAAAACAAAACAAAAACAACATAAAAACAGCTTCTTTAACTGCAGTGGGTCTTTGAATGCTGGAACCTTGATGGGCAACTGAATCCCAAGGGCATGATGTTTGTTTTCCAAATGGCACGTGAATTGGCTAGAGAAGCGGACAAGATGAAGGCAAAAAGAGTGACTGGAGCATTTACATGCAGAACCTCAGGCTTCAAGAGGACAGCTAGTCAAATTTAAAGTACAGTAAGGTTGGCGCATCCTGCACTTTGGTCATTAGAAAAAGTTTGCATAGGCAGCGCGAGTAGCCCAAGTTTAATGAGAGGACAGCACCTCCAGTAGATACAGAAATGGGTGCAATGTCCCATGGATCCCACTGGTAACAGATGGATAGATAACAGTCCCCAATGCTCTGCTTTCTTAGTGGGATTTCCCTACAGACCCTTGAAGAGCAAATGAAGAAGGGGAGGTCATATCCCTCACATCTCCAGGTGTTAGGAATTAACTGTTACCTAGCCAGAGGAAATCCCTTGTACTTCCTTGCTCTCCTCTCTGGCTCAATCTCCTACCAAGAGCCAAAACAAAAAGACCCAAAATAAATTTATAGCTAAAATGAAGTAAGCCCTATACTCTCAGCTTAGGCTGGTCTTTCCTGTGAAGTACACTTGGCAGACACAGAATGTTTATAATGCAGGTTTGTAGCTTTCAGGAGCATTATGTAGGAACAATGAACTAGGGGGAAAGTGATTATAACCAGGTAAAAGATACTACTAGGACCTCAGCCTAGGATATTTTGGGTTTTTTTTTTCTATTCCTGCTTGGAAAGTTCTATACTACATCAATTGTCCACCTGCAGGGGCAAAACAGCAGGGGCTATTTGGGTTCAGCTCACTTACTTGGTTCTGAAAACAGGAGTGGCCAATATTTAAGTTTTAAGTTTGGTATTGGGTTCCAGCTAGTTTTAGTAGATCCCAGTGATCATCAACATCAATGATATTTTGGCAATCTTATTTCTCCTCTGTTCATTTGGTTTCTTTTAAATACCAGGAAACCCTTTCACTGAAGCATGAGTCTCACTGTGTTTTGGAGTGGACCTGCCAAGTCTCTCTGCACATCTCCCTGCTGAATTCTGCTGGCCACTGGTCCTCACCCTCAAGACTCCCTTTGTCACTGTTCTGTCCTACTTATCATTGATCGTGCCAGGCTCCCCAGAGTCTGGTGAGTCCTCACGAAATGGAAAATGTTTAAGTCCATGGTCAAGTGAATTAATTTAGAAACCTTGGCAGACATAGTCTGAGACTGAAATCATCACTTAAGCATCTAAGAAAGGATGGACTGTGGAAGGGAGAAAGAAGGGGGGGAAGCAAGCAAAGGTTGAAAATAATGTCTGGAGTCTAATGCAGCCCTCAGAGCAGCCTCTTCCATTAACATTCATTCTGAAGGGAGATCCTGGTCCCCAGGGGGCACATGGAAGACAAAGGCAGATCCAGACCACAGCCCTGCTCTTGTGGATGTCAGGGGTGGTGTGGGCATTTTGACCATCCCCATTTAAAACAGAAAATAATAGGAAGTGACCTCTATCAGAGCCTGTTCCTCTGCTGTCTGAAAACACCCACAGGCACCCATGCAGGCTCATGCACATAAACTACGCACAAGCAGGCTCCTGCCAGGAGGCAGCCTCTGGTTCTTCTGGCCTCTAGGTTTATGCCAAGTAAGAATGGGTTGCTTAGGTGTGGCTCTGGGCCTGCCTGGGGCTGCATCCCTAGGACAGGCTGGGTGTGCCTTAATCCAAATCGATAGATATGCAACGACACTGCTTCACACGCGTGACCCTCTTCTTCTTGGTGGGAGGCTGTAGTTCGGGGCAGTTGAGTGTGACCATCATGCTGGTGAATTTCTTGGGCTTGCAGAAGGAGCAGGACTGAAAGGAGCCTTCCTCCTTCCGGATGTGCCTGGGGATGTAGAAGGAGTTGCACTGGCCGTAGCAGAAGCGGTTGATGATGGTGCGGCTGTTGCAGCCCTCCTCGTGGATGGTCTGCTTCAGCGGCTGGGTTTTGCACCAGTCCCGCTTCAGGTACTTGCGCTCGGTCACGTGGAGGGCCTCCTGGCTGGACTCTAGCACCTCCTCCCCCGGCATGGCAGTGCCCCGCCCCTGGCCCCGCCCCCGGTTCCTGGAGCCGGGCTGCTGGGGCGACTGAGTCTGCTCCGAGTCGTTGTGCTGAGCCTTGTCTGGCGGAGGGATGGCACCTTGGGACCCTTTCTTTTTTCCTTCAGCAGCCGGGAGCAGGGTCCCTAACAGGAGAAGCAATGCTCCCACAGTGTAGGCGGTGCGGCTCATACTAAAGGGAAGCAGAGAGAGAGAGAGAGATGAAAATAGAAGAGTTAATTAAGTTTAAAAAAGTTTTTAAAAATCACCTAATAACAGCACTAAGTTATGTGGCACTTGCTAAGCACTTTATGTAAAATACTTCATCGGCTTCTCGCAATATCTGTATGAATCAGGTACTATTATTCCCATCGCCCATCCCCTGCAAGCTGTGGAAGTAGCTTGCCCAGCCTCCACAAAGATCAAGCCAGAGTTAAACTCAGCCCGGGGGGCTGGAGCTTGGCTCAGCGGTTGAGGCCCTTGCGGGGCTTGCGCAAGGACTCGGGTTCGAGTTCGGACCCCAGCACCACCTACACAAGGAAGTGTCCTAGTGTCGGAGTAAGGAAAGCCACATGGAAGACTGAATAAGATTGATTCATTCTCCCCACCCCCACCCCCACTTAAAACAAACAGAAAGTTCGTCCAGGACCTGTCTCTTGGTTGGGTGTGTGGACTCTCACAAGAATTCCTTGCTGGCTTCTGACACCAGTCACATTTGATTTTGCATCGTCATGGTCTCTTAACTGTATTCATTCTTGTTATTTGACAACGTGAGGCTTTTCGAGTTAGAGAGACCCATGGGAAGACCAGAAAGCATGGCACATGGATGAAAAGCGGGAGGAAAAGGCAAGATGAGTTTCTGGTCGCAGTACTGGGGTGATAACTTGCTGTCTGACCTTGATAAACTCACTTTCTTCTTGATACATGAGTCCAAGTCAGCAAAGGTAAAACACCTCACCAGAGAGATTGTTCAGGTCAGATTTGATACAAAAATGAAAGCAATTTGAGAACAAATCAAATATATACAGACAGCAGTATCTCAGACAGAACAAGTGACTACACCAGGCAGATGACAGAACTCTTAAGATTCCTCCTCCCCCCTGTAATCTCATCTTGAAACTGGACACAGATACTTCTCTTATCACTCTTTATGCCATAGTATGCACTTTCCCACTGTTTAAATGGTAAAGTGTCATTCTCCTATGTGTCTGTGTGTGCTCATAAAGTTTAAAAGGTAGAAAAATGACCTGTGTAGTCCCGGTGCTCAGAAGGATGAGGAAGGATTGCTTAAGCCCAGGAGTTCAAGAACAGCGTGAGTAGTGAGACCCCATGTCAAAAACAAAAACAAAATAACAAACAAACAAACAAAAAACAACATGGTAGAAAAATGGGCACGATACAACAGGTACATGCAAATGTTTACGTTCATAAGCACCACAGGCACGTGGAATAAGTTAATGACAGTGAATTACTGTAGTTGGGTCTACAGCGAGATATGGGTCAGAAAGAACATATGAACAATGACATAAATAAATAAGGCAGAGGGAAAATTGATAAAAGTCAGGAAAGTAAAGATAGAAAAATGAATGGAGTGAACAAAGTATATCAGAGAAGGAGGTCTCAGGTTGTTAAGGAGATGTGGGGCAGAAGGAGGAAGAGCAGGAGAGTGCAAGAGAGAAGGATCAGACTATCCAGATTGTCTGGGGACAGTCTTCCTGGGCTTGATAGCGCAACCCTCATGGGAGATCCTGTTTCTATGCAGGTTCTGACTCCTTAGTCTGCCTTTCTAACCCAGCTCTGAGTAAAGGCCTGTAGCATTTGGGCCATGGAGTGTAGTGGAAATTATTAATATGTGGAAGGGTTTTCTTTTTTAAGAGTTCAGTTACAAATTCACAGTGCCCTTCCCCAGGCCATCACAATATCTGACTTGATTTCTGAGGCCTCTTCTGTCCCACTCTTGAGGTGTTCTGAGTTGTTTTTGTTTTTTTTGAGGTGTTCTGAGTTGTGAAGTTCCCATTTCCTTGCTTTTCCCAACACTAGCATTACATGATAACCACCAACTGCAATGGAATAGTAACCTTAAAATCCACCCCCCATGAAAGCTGACAAGTTGAAATGATTATCTAGAGCAATTATCTTTCAAAGATAAAAGCAGGGTAGCATCTACATTCTCTACCGGACAGCCTCTGGTAAGTAAAAGCTACTCAGCCCTAAGGCTAATGTCAAACTAAGATAATTAAATATTACAGTTAAAAATATCCTCAAATGTCATCATCTTTCCAACGTTATCCTAATACTTTTGGGCAAGTTCAAGTTTAGAGCTGATAATGTGACATTTAGCTCTTGTTCCAACTGTGGGTTCCCTGGCTTTTGTCAGTTTATGTTACAACATGCCTGTTCTTTAAACAGAGCTGGGTTTTGCCCCAACAACAAAAAATTTGATTTTTTTGTTTTGTCTTTCAAAAAAAAAAAAAACACTTATGAGAAAATTTTAGTTATAAAAGTATTGATTTACTCCAGAGTCCAGGATAACTTTAGCCATGACCATTCCTTCTCCAGGGCAAATGCACTGTGAATTTGAGAAGTTTTCACAAGTTTCTGGTGTTTACTCAGTTCAGGGCCAAGAGCTAAAATAAAACTCATTCACTAACCATTTCAAAGGAGGAGTACATATAAGATGGACCTAAGACCTATGTCCACAGTCTTCTTCCACAGCTACTAAAAAATGACCTACAGACCAACTCAGTCCGCCCAGCCAGGATCCCCAGAGGCCACCATCACTGAGGCTGATCTGAAATTGACTATGACAGGTATGAACCATACATAAGGCCATGCTTTCTACCGACAGCTGTCCACAAAATGTCTGGACCAGCTATGGACATTTTTTTATATTCAACCTTCCCTTCCTGACACTTTCACTTCTGTTATTGGACAAATATCTAGTCTGAGAGTTGGTGAGGCCACTTTCATCACCAGTGCCTGGCACAGAGTAGGTGCTCATTAAAATTTGTTAAACAGTGGTTATAGACAACACAGATTTAGAAATTCTGTCCTTTGAATTTTAAAATTCTTCACTGGTCCTTTGAATTTTAAAATTCTTCACTGGTACCGGTGTGCAGAACAGTCATCTGCAATTGTTTTGGTTTGTGACCCTTGGTACAGCAAACTCCTTCTATCCTAGAGAGCTTCCTATCACTTGTCTTTCTTTTTCCAGGAAAACTCAAATGTTTTCAACTTTTTACCTGGACCCATGTGGAATAAAGTGGGCTTTATTTCCTAATAGCAGCCACTGAATGTACTATGGCAGAAACAAACACAAAAGCAATGAATTCAAAATGAGTAGACTGTTTTTTAGGTTTTTTTTTTTTTTTAAGAAAGAGGGGACAGTAAGAGAGAGAGAGAAAGAGAGAAGTAAATTTTATTTAGTTTTTCATGTGACCTTCATTCCTCGGACATCTCGTTGTGTACCTGGTGCTGGGGTTTGAACTCGTGTACTCGTGACATGCCAGGCAAGCACCGTAATCGCAGAGCCACCACTCTAGCCCCTGTTTTTTAGTTTTAATTCAGACAAACTTTTTATTCTTGTGGGAGAATGCATACCCTCATAAGTCAAAGTGATCTAGAGTGACAGGATTTTTTTTAAAAAAGAAAAGTAGATTTTCCTACAATTAGATTTATTAGGGGGCTGGAGTGGTGGCTTACTGATTGGAGTGCTTGTCTGGCTTGTGCAAGGACCTGGGTTTGAACCCCAGCACCCCATACACAACTAAGTGTCAGGGAAACAAAGACGAGATGAAAAACCAAATAAAGTTGATTCTCTCTCTCTCTCATTATCTCACTCTCTTTCTTTAAAAAAAAGATTTATTAGATGTAGAAAATGAAGTATTTTTCATTTCTAAAAAGCCTATTCTTTAAATATCTTCAGTGTTTATTGTGAGGTTTTTGAGTTCTTAAACTTTATAGTTATGCAGAGAAAAGTAAAAATCAGCTTCAAGAATATCAATCAACAGAGACCCCAGATTCTTAGAGAATGGTAGTAATCTGAAGCACCCTGGATGCTCCATGTGAAAGAGAGTGAGAAACCAAGAACTGGAATTAGCACTAGAACCGGGATGTGAGTCATTGTGGTCAATCATCCAAGCCCTCCCCACCCCCAAACCAATCTTGATTACTTAGTGAAAGAAATAGGAGTGGTTTGCTCTTATAATCACAATAGTATTGCCAAATAATCTGCACTTTGTAAATATCATAAAGGTGTAGGACGTCAAGATGAAAATTCCTTGAAGACTGTTCTCTTCCACAGCAAAACCTAGCCGGTGCCTCATAATCAAAAAGCAGTCCAAATGCTGATCCAGATTTCAGTTCCTCTGAATTATCCCCCATGTCCAACAACTAGCTGCAAACAATTTATGATCATTTTCATTTATAAGGTGACCTATTCACATCATTAAGTTCAAGCTGCATCTCCGGCTGGAGTGGTGGTCCAGCATTTGGAGCACTTGCGTGACATGCGCAAGGACCCAGGTTCAAACCCTAGCACCACATACACAACTAAGTGTCAGAGAAACAAAAACCAGATGAATAATAATAATAAAATGAATTCTCTCTCACTCTTTTGGTTTAAAAAGAAAGAAAAAGAGCTGCATCTCATAAACCCAGTATGTATCATGACACTCTACAAATCCCTTGCTTCTCCTTTGCAGATAGTATTATTCTTTCCAAAGTCCACCTTAATGACCCGTTAGTGGATTTCTGCTTCTCCAAGTAGTGTGATCATATTTTCATGGTAAGCTTTCTCTGCAACTATCCTCTGATAGCAAACCTCACTCCACCCCACCCTACCATCTTCCTTTCCAATCTACATCACTTGTCACACAATACTCTCCAAGAATGTCTTCTCTTCCTCATGCTTTCCCTCCAGCTCCCATTGTGATCAAGATACATTTGCCATCGCCATCCTGGATGGTTTGTGACAATTGTTCCAATTCTGGCAAGGATTCCAGATGCAAAATCTTCCTCTAATTCTGGAGATTCGGAAGTAAAGATGATGTGTGTGACTTATTTCCAGCACTATTATCTTTGGGAAAGTTTGGCTGAGTCCTTTCCTCATTGTCCTCACTGCATTTGTTGTTGTAGCCAAGCAACCTGCTCACATTCAGTTAAATGGATTTCTGAGTGAAAATTACAGTGAAAGCTAGATGTCTGTGCCTGAACTTCTGGTTAATTCCTCTTGCAGAATCAAGATTTAGAACGACATTCAACAGGCATGACATTGAATTATTCTCCCAGCATAAAACATAATGGAATTATGCAAATGTTCCACGTGAAGGCCAGATTTTAGAATAATCTGTTCATTTTTCTCAGGACTAAATATTTGAGAAGAATAAGGATTATTTTTTGAACTTGATCTTTAATTTTTAAAAAAAGGATGATCAACTTTTAGAAATTAGGTAAAGAATTTTCTAAAGAATAAGGGTTGACTTTTTTTTTCAGGAAAGTTGCAACAAAGAGATCAAGAGTTGATATTTGGCACACCAGTAGATGATAAAGTCTCATCCCTTACCTGCCTCAAAGTTTCTTAACCATATCCTCCCTATTCTGAAGGCCATTTAGGTCAAATCAGGCCACTGGCTAACACTTCACAGGGCTGGGAGAAGACCTCTTGGTGGTTAACTATCTCAGGAGCTCAGAGTTCATTGGAAGATTATTATTTTTTTAGTGATGTTAATGATTGTAGCCTGTTCCTGAGGTCAACAGGAAATTAGTTGAAACTAATAAATATTAAATATTCCTTTAACAGCATTATTAAGAAATAGCCAAGTGACATGTTGTGTATTGTAGAGAAATTTGTGTTAGTCCCTGTATAAGTGGGATTCAGGATGAAATTCAGAACCACCTGTGATATGTCCCAGCGCTGTATCATACTACTTGTTCACCCCACCACTAATAATAAAAGTTACCTTTTATTGTTAAGCCTTTACTGTGCCACATATTATAATGCTAAATTCTGTCTGAATGTTATTATTTATTTTTTCACAACAAAATATGAGGTAAAAAATATTGTCTTTCATTTTATAGCCAGAAATCTACCCAAGGTCACACAGATTGTAAGATCTGTGTTTAAGATCCAGGGTTTAAGTCCAGTTCCATCTAACCCTTGAACACATGTCCATAATTACTGTCCCACTGACATCCAGCAGAGTATTTAAGGGGCACATGGATTTGATTTCTAATGCAATAAAATTTTTAAAATATTGTAAATCAAATAATTATCTATTATGTATGTTTATTTTTACATGTGAAGAAAAAGACTTTTTTTGTCCTAGGAATTCCTGTTATACTTTGCATTTCTACAAGTGTGTGTTAAAACTAAAGACAATTCCCCACAGATATAAGACATGGACTGGTAGCACTTGCCTGATCTATGCCTTCCAATTACATGCTACAGTCACCTCCCCTGCCACCTCTCCTTTCCTTTATAGGAAAAGTTTACATGTCTGTCTTTTACTCTGGGTTCTAGGACATACTCCACAGCTTTACTATCAACAAGTACTTGCTGGGAGAACAGTCTGACATAAAATTTCTTTACATTTTATCACTTTGAGTATTTGACCATTAATACCAAGGTCATGATGGCTTCACTTGAGAAGACAGTGCAAAAGGCTCTCATTCAGAGATATGGGGACACAGTAGGTTCCTATTCTTCCCTGTGTAACCACTTACATGAAGTCTACATTAGTCAACCAGGATTTCCTACAGATTGTGGGTTACCAAAACATTTCACTCAAAATGAACTTATAAGAAAATAGGAAACCTGTGAAATTACAAAGTTTACAAAAGACTCTAATTTCTACAATGACCTGCAGGTTAAACACACACACACACACACACACACACACACACACACACACACACACATGGGGAGGGGGTGCACCACACTACAGTTCTAAAGAAGTCTTACATAATTACTTAATACTAACAATTCAACAGTGCAATTTATCCAGTGACAGTAATCAAATCACCTATAGGTGTAGACTTAGCTGGGGAGGGGGTGAAGGAAAATTTAGTTTTCTTAGGCTCTTTCCCTCTGTGCTTTGAAAAGTCCATCCCCTCAAGTCCCCCATGCTCCCTGACTGCCCCCTCTCCTCAAAAAAAGGGAGGCTGAGGGGAGCAGCCCTGGGGTGAAAGAAGACTCCTCACCCTAGGATCAGGGTTATCTTAACCTGTTTTATGCTATTTATTTAACTTGTGTGTATAGCCAGAAGGAGGACACTACTCTGGGGTCCCTGGGACAGCTTAAAACCTTGGTGACCCTCAGAACACAATAGATTGTTTTAATCAGTTCGTGTCCTGGCACCATCTCAAGGGAACATAAACAGACACACACACCGCTTGAATTTGTTCTTTCCAGCAGGAGATCCAATTACCCACCAACGGTCCCCTTTCTGCCCTAGGACCATTTAAGAGCAGATTTTTCATCCCTAACTTCGAGGCTATAATTCTGCCTAAAAGAGCTGAGAGTTGGTGCCTTTAGAGGAGGGGAAAACGGCAACTGAGTTAGACCAGCAATTGGTCCTGGACGTTAGGGAAGGGGTTCACAGAGGCTGGTCACTTCATATAGTCCCTTGGCCTCCCTGGGGACCGTCGCCAGAGCCTGACACCAGGAAACGCCAATCTGGGGCGCCCCCAAGGCGCAATGAGATCTGAAAGCAATGCCAAGCGAGAGCTGTGGTGCATGGACTCTCAAACCTGAAGCCTACAAATAACTTAAGACCTGAGAGGTGACAGCCGTTTTGATTTCCCTCCCCGCCTCTCTCTCAGAGCTGTGAGCCAGGCGGCAGGCGGGGAATGGGGACGGACGTACAGCGCCTTCGAGCAGAGGAACAGCCTCCCGCAACCAGTTTCTCGTCCTGGGTCGCTAGCCAGCCACAGGCAACGAAGCGAGGCTGATGCCACTAGGTTACAGATTAAGGTGCACTCGCGGAAAATGGAACTAGCTGATGATTGCTTCCCGGCGCCTAAACGTCTGCAGTTCAGCCAAGGCGCGCTTGGGACTGGGAGAAACTCGAATTGAAAACCCAGCACTCGAGAGTGCGCAGACCGAACGCTGACGTGATGGTGTACGGTGTGTGATGTGTGCCCTGTGAGCACTGCGCCTTCGCAATACCCGGCGCTTAGGACCGCGTACTGCACTCTAGCTTCGGGTTACTGCGTCCTCGGGTTTCTGCGGAGGCTAAACCCCGCGGCTCGGCTCTTGCCATCCCTCTCCTGCCAGACTCATCTCTTCTCCCTAACTGGCGAAAAACACATCGCTGATTCTTCGGATCCCTCAGCGTGATAACTCTCCGGACTCCTATAGGGAATCTAAAATGCCCCCAGCCCCAAACCAGCGCGTGAGCCACAGCGGTCGCTCTCTATACAACCCGCAGCACCGTCGGCAGCCCAGCCCTCGGTTCCCGCCGATCCTACTCAAGATCCCGCTGCTGCACGCCCTCCCGCCGCCCGGACCCCGCGCCTTCGCGGCACCCGCGAGTCTGTCTCGGACTGTTGCCACCAGCACCAAGAGCATATTCGCGGGGTTTCAGGAGGTGGAAATGAGATCCAGGATCCTGTCCAACCTTGACACCCCGTTCCCCTGTGTTTTAACAGCAGACTCATCTCAGCGAAGTCACGCACCGCTTCCTCTACTTCGAAGGAAAGACTCCAGGCATGGTTCTTCAGGGTTCACCCCAAGGAATCGCATGACCTGGGTGTACCTAGGGCTGCCTGATGTCTGAACCTAGAAGGATCCTTTGCCAATACCAGCATTTGCGAGCGCACTCACACGCGCGAACACACACACACACACACACACACACACACACACACACACACCTTCTCCCTCATTCCTCCCTCGCTACCGGGTGCCTCTGCGCTCACCTGTCAGTGTGGTGAGTCTTCGGGCCGTTTGCTCTGGACGCGTGGTGCTGGGTGCAGCCGCGGCCCGAGCCGCCTGGGCTCGGTGCGAGGTCAGGGGGACTGAGGATGACGCTACCTCTGTGCACTGAGTCGCCCGGTCCGCGAAAGGCGCACCGAGTGTCGGGCATCTCTCGGTCTCCCATTTAAATGCGGGCGGCCGAGCGCTGCGCCCCGGGCCGCGCCTCTCCATTGGCCAGTCGCCGCCGCTGCCGCGGGACCCGTTATCCGCCCCCTTTCCCGGTACAGCCCCCGCCCCCTGTACCCCTCCTGCTTCCCTGTGGGGTCCCCTCTCCGCCCGCCTCGCCTCTTTGTCTGCTCCCCCCGCCCGGGAGGGCTGGGAGAGGTCACCCCAGGGAACCGCGCCTGGAATGCACAGCAAATCACATTTTCCGCTCCCGTTGGAGAGGGAAGCGCGGGAGGAAATCCCCCCGGCTCCCGGCCCCTCATTCCTCCTCCGCCCCAGGTCCGGGCTTTGGGCTTTTCCTCTAGACCGCTTGGCTTCTCCTGCGTGGAGCCCCAATCTCAGTAGTAGAGACTACCCCGAGAAGAAGAGCAAGATTCCCCACCGGATCCCGACAGAGGCGGCGTTTCTCAACCCCTGGAGAGAGGAGAACTGCGGAAAGGAACGTTCTGGTCTAGTGATTGCCGGCTTGGCGGCTCCGCCCGAGGCCCCCAACTTCGAGGGCGCTGACCCGCGCGCCCGCGTTAACCTCGGCGGGCTCGCCGGCCGCCAGCAGGAGCTTGTCGCCAAAGTGACACCCTCCTCTCCTCTCCCGGCACGGGTTCTTTCAGCTCAGATGCCGGCGGCTGTGAGTTGTATGGAAGGTGGTGGGAGGGGGAGGGGGGTAAATTAAAAGAACCTTCAACAATCAAGGTTTCCATCCCTAAAAGATCTTTAAAAAGGGAGAGAAAGAACAATCGCTAGGTGTAAGGGATTTCCACATAAAAGAGTAAATCAGGGAAAGAAAACGTTAGATGAGGATAGAAATTTAAGACAAAAACCTACATGCGTGGAAAACGGACGTCACATTCAGTATTCATAACTAAACACCCGATGAAAAGAGGAAAAGGAGAACATACCAAGGGTGCAATGATTTTTCAAAAAGTGAGCGAACATATTCATTGATTCTCTTAGCTAGGAAATGGGTTCTTCAAAGGGCGGTAAGTTTTGTGGTCGAAGTTACGGTCCGTCCCTGCAAAAATCAATCTTTTGGGTCTGTGGATGGACTCCATCAACCAGGTCAAATGAAAACTCTGAAAGAGATTTGTTAAAGAAGGAAATTTGAAGGTGTCTATATTGCCCAAAGTAAGATAAGCAAAACAGTGAAACCCGTGAAAAGATCCTTAGGAAACACCCCCTAGTTGAAGAATTTGTCTAGGTAAACAAAACCAAACCAGAAAACAACCTACTTTTTTGTCTTAATAAGGAGGGAACAAGAAACATGAACACCTACTAGATACTGTTAGGAACTTGAGTGAGAGTTTTAGAAGTAAATGAAGCAAGAATACAGTTTCCTTGAGTCAACATCTTGAGAATCTTAATCGTCTGAAGGTTTTGTTTGTGCAAATGGCAGTTTCTGTACATAAATGCCTTGCTACACCTCACGTGCTTTTCAGTCGTTTTTTTCTTAATTGAATCATTCCACAAACCATACTTTATAGTTGTCTACAGGATGGGAACATTCAATGGGCTTAAAGACCTATCTTGGTCAAGCAGGCTCCTGGAGAGGTAATCAGAAATACAGAAAATACTCAGGCAATTAAGAGTTCAGGCAAAGCCCACCACCCAGCTGTATGGAGCCAGCTGTCTCTGTGTGAGAACTATTCCCCAGAAAAAAGAGAGCATATTTTACATGTTCATTAATTCTTTCTAATCTAAAAGCAATGCTTTAATCACCGTTTTTCAAGGCATGAGAACTATCCAATCTTTAAAGAGGCAAAGTTTGCCTCCTGAAATGGAAGTGATTGTTTTTGGAACCTTGCTACTGAGGCTTTGTATATCTTTATCTAGTAAATGTTGATAATCACTGTGGCTGCCTCAGGAAGCTTCTCAACCCGGTGTTCTCTACAATAGAAACACCCCCCCCAACACACACACACACACACACACACACACACCTCCAACCCATTCACTCCATCATTTCTTTTCATTGTTCCTTCCCTCTTACTGTAATCAAAGTATTTCCTGCCACTAGAATGTAAACTTCAAGAGGACAGGGGCTTTGTCTATTTGGTTACTTTGATTACATGAACTACAAAGTGTCTTACACAGAACTGCGATCCAAATAACTACTTGTGGATTGAGAGTGCTCAGCATATTCCCACTACATTATCAACCAAGCCAAGTGCTGAGGACATAACCAATGCCAATATGGTCAATATGGGCCCTCATTTCATAGAGTTCAGTCAAAATGCTTATAAATATTTATTTAGATATGCAAGAATTTTTGCATTCTGTTTGTGTTTCCAGGGCTCTCAACCAGTCATTGTAAACCATTATCCAATCAGGATGAAGGCAAAAGTGTAAAAACTCCTGAGAACTTTTTAAACATAATTACATAATTGAAACCTGCTCTTAGTAAGGAGGGAAGAAGTAGAGAAGCTCAATGTCATCAAAGTTAGCCTTCTAAATCTGAGGTGCCCAAGCAATGATCACTAATGTAAACTTCACTTACTTAGACAACTTTCGAGCTACCTTGAGGCTACATGACAAGAGTAGATCCTGATGAGCTTCTGGTTTGTAAAGTCTGCTTCTTTTGTTTTGTCCTAGCAAGTGTAGAATATTGTATCTGAGCCCAAGATGCTAATAGGGTGTTATTCTCCAGATCTACGGAAGAAATTCAAAGGCTTTTCTGGGAAAAGTGTTGCTTAGACCTATGGAAGCTACTGACAGAGACTATGCCATCTTCCATTGGAGTACAAAGAATAAAGCCCTTTATACATTTGGAAATAAGTTGGTGTCCCATTTCTAATGAAAAAAAGAAGTGATAAACAAGAAACTTAACCATAACTAAAAAAAATGTTTGCAGCCGTCAAATAACAGTTAAAATACTCACATTCAGAATGGATTCCTCTTATACATTAATAAGAAAAGACCCCACAAATAACCAGCAGAATAAAAATAAACCTGAACATGCAATAAACATGAAAAGATGCTACATTATACCAGCAAATCAGGAAAAAACAAAGTGAAGTAATAAAATACTCTAGGTGATCAGATTAACAAGGATTTTAAAAGCTGACAACATTCAGCACTGAGGAGTATGGAGAAACAGGTAGCCAAATGCACTGGCAGTGAGAGTGTAAATTGATGTGACCATTTCAGTGCCCTTTACCAATATGCAAAGTTAATCAGCACCTAGTAATCATCCCACCACTCCACTTCCAGGAAAACATCTTCAAGGAGCTTGAACATTCGAATCAGGACCAGAAAATTATGTGAACACATGTACTGTAGTATCATTTATAACCATCTTCATATCCTTTAATAGGACTGGAAACACCATAGGTAATATCTTTTTTACTTAAAGAGAGCGGGACAATGTGAAAGAGAGAGAGAGAAAGAGAATCAACTTTATTTAGTTTTTTGTGCGACTTTCATTGCTGAGACACTTGTCGTGTATGTGGTGCTGGGGTTTAAACCCACGTACTTGCGCATGCTGAGCAAATGCCGTAATTGCTGAGCAAATGCCATAACTGCTGAGCCACCACTCCAGCCCCCCCATAGATAATATTTTATTCACATGACAAAATGCTAGCTACTAAAAGGAATGGGCTTGGGCTCAGCGGTTACAGTGCTTGCCTCGCATGTGCAGGTACACGGGTTCAAACCCCAGCATCACGTACACAGCAAAGTCTTGGAGCAACAAAGGCCACATGAAAAACTAAAAATAAAATTGATTCTTTCTCTTTCTCTCTCACTGTCCCTCTCTCTTTAAAAAAAAACTACAAAGTGTTTACTAAGATGCCTAATATAAAAAATTAAAAGGAATGGGCTAGATTTTTATATTTCAACTGAAAGCTCAAAAATAATGATGTTTAGAAAAATCGTAGAATGACACAAGCAGTGTAACACTATTATGTATACTTTATAATAAACACATAAAAAGGTAGTACAATTTGTTGATGAAAACATATGTGTTCATGTAAATGTATAAATAGTGGATTGGATTCTATTCTTTTGATGGTGCTCACCAGAATGGGGATGGGAGCAGATGGATTAGGAATAAAACATTAAAGAGATTCCAACTTTATAATGGTTCTTTAAAAGTTCTTCTTTATCTTGAAATAAATATGACAGAAGGTTGACAATTTGAATTTCTGAGTGGTGGGTTCATAAATATTTGTCAGATTAGTCTCTCTACATTTTGATAATTTACATTTTTTCAAATTATAAAGCTGATAATAGTGATTCATCCCTTGTGGACTAAGAACTTGTACTTTCAGTGTTTCTTCTGTAACCAGTTCCAATCAGAATAGACATGCTTCTGGGTCTACCGACCTCCCTGAGGGCTGACTCCTGGCTTTGTCCTTGCTCTCATAAGCACTAAAATGCTGATCAGTTTCCTACATATGAAAATACATGTGCATGTGAAAATTCTGAAAACTGCAAACACAAGTATGTGAAATAATGAAATAATGAATAAATAGTACTTTTTATACCTTATTCCATACAAACATTTATTGTGTACACTGCATGCACAGTGCCGTACACGAAAGGTAAAAGCCTGAAAGTATGGCTATGGTCCTTCACAGTGAATGTGCAGGCACCGTGGAAAAATAGTTCTGAATCTGGAAACAGAAAACATCCAAATATTCCTGGCTGCTCCTGAATGCCTCTGGGTTAATACTGTCACCCTGTGAGGCCCTAGCTTCTCCCGGGCGGAGGGTGGAGTTCAGTGAAGGAACCTCGGTGAAAGGGCCCAACATCCAACACACAGGAGTTTCAGCATGGAGATCTAAGTTCAGTTGGGACCGGAAACAAAAGTTATTAAAGTTTAACATCAGCATGAGCTATGTCTTATGTAGTTTTATATTCACAGAATATAATGCAGTGAATGCCACATAGTAGGTGCTTGAAAAAGCTATTACATGAGTACTTGCATAGAATAAAGGAAGGGAGGGAGGGAAAAGGAGAGAGAGAGAGAGAGAAGGGAAGGAGAGAGGGAGGAAGCTAGGAAGGAAAGAAGGCGGAAAGAAAGAATGAGAGGAAGGAGGAAGGACAGAAAGACGATGAATGTTTCTATTCCGGCAAAAGGCACTGGCAATTTCTTTTCTGGTAAAACCAGGAAATTGTATAACTACTCCACGGAGCAACATGAGCAGAAAGGCAAGTCCTCCTGGCTCTCTTTTGTCTGCACCATAACAATCACTTTAACCGAAAGTTACAGTCCTCAGGATGTTTCCACTGCAGTGACAGCTCAGAAAAAGAGACCAGAAGATGCCTGAAGTGCGTAGTAAGAGCGCCTGAAACTCCCAAGCAGAGATTGCAAACAGAGACAGGGAGTGAAACCAGACAGAGAAGCAGAGACAGAAATGTATTTCTCAGCAGAAATCCACATACCCAGTGCCTAAATACAACAGAGCTCGCTTGAAGCGAGGCTCCCGTCCTTGCCTGCAGACCGAGTGACTCTTGTTATGTTTGAAAATTTTTTATTTTTTACTTTTTTTTTTTAATTTTGAGCTCTCTGACATGACCTCACTCTCAGAAAAATTTTGCAGGGAGTTTCTTCAGTTATTGAATTTTTTTTCTGCTTTCCCTTAAAGCTTGAACTGCTATGGTTCTTTGTTTTCTAAATTTTTTAAAGTATGATTTCCAAGAGAAGTTCATTCTACTGCAATTTAAAAGCTCTAGCCTTGGAGAGCTGGGGAACATGCTGACTGAGTGGTATCTGAGTTTCAGGCTGCCTCCTTTCCCTGCCTTGATCCTAGTCTTTCACTTTAGACTTCTGTGGTTCATTTTCAGTCTTTGTTCATGAGAGGTCACTGCTATTGACTAAGAGCTATGTTTTAGGATTCACCTTTTCACTTTTTTGTCCTTTTTATTAAACACAGAGATAACACATGTGATTTGGCTCCTGCACTGTCTCATAAGTCACTTGTGCTGGTTCATTCCGTCTTTTGAAAGATTTCTTAGCATTAAGAAACTATTGTAAAAGTGTTACAAACTCATCATATGAAACTTGGAAATAGAGAAAAATATGAAGACAATTAAAAACTGCTATAATTCCTCAACGCCAAAATAACCACTGTTTAGACACATTCATGCACGATACATGTGTATGCACATACAGATTTCCTTCCAGTTGTAAGAAATGTATGAATATGGATGTATGTGTGCGTGTGTATAAGGGAGAGAGAGAGAGATTGAGAGATGAGGGAGTAGGATAGGAAACTGCATACAATAAAATAGCATTTTTACTTAACCTAATATTATAGTTATTTTTTTCCAGGCCATTATTAAATTCTTCAAAATTGTCATTTTAACAGGTATATAACATTCGCTTAAATGACTAACATCTATTTCCTTTGGTAGAATTAAGTGTGTAAGTACATATACATATACACATACATGCTGTTACAGTTTGGATGTGGAAAGTATCCCAAAGGCTCATGTGTTAAAGGCTTGTCCTTAACTGGTGGTGCCATTGGTGAGGGTGGAAGAAACTTTAGGAGGTGGGGTGTAGCTGGAGGTCAGTCCCTGGGTGGCGGTGTCTTTGAAGGGTTTATTTTATCCCTGGACCTTTCCTCCCTTTCTGTATCTGCTTCCTGGTCACTGTTAGGTGAGTAGTTTTGCTCCACGCACTCTCTCCACCATAATATTCTGACTTTTCACAGGCCCAGAAACAATGGAACTAACTAGTTATAAACTGAAACTTACTGAAATCCTGAGTCAAAATAAATCTTTCCTCCCTCAATTTGATTTTCTCAGGTATTTTGTCATAGTGATGGAAAGCTAACTAATACACATGTATACATATATCCACATATATATTTCTTAAAGTTGCATTTTATTAAGTACTGGATATGTACCAAACACTAGACTTTATATACATTATATAATTTAATTCTTACAGCAATTCTGTGTAAATGCCTACTATTATTTGCTTTCTTTGAAGATGAGGAAGCTGGTATCCAGAGAAGTTGAGTCACCATCTCAAGGGCACACAGTTGTATGAAGCAAAGAAAGAATTCACAGCTGGCTGAATTTACACTATACCCCCTACCCATAGCTTCAACATTGTATACTGTGATTCACAGTCATACACTGTTAGAACTGACATTCATGTATCACAACCTCTCTGCAAGAAAAAGCTCCCCTAAATTTCAAGTGATTTAAATAATTCAGTAACTGATGCTATCAAGACATATGATTGTGTAAAATGTAAACATACACACGAAATAGAAGTTTGGATGCCTTATGACTTTTTTTTTATAGAGAGAGAGGGACAGTGAGAGAGAGAGAATCAATTTTATTTAGTTTTTCATGTGGCTTTCATTGCTCCAACACTTCATTGTGTATGTGGTGCTGGGGTTCGAACCTGCATCCTCACACATGCCAGGCAAGTGCTATAACTGCAGAGAAACTGCTCCAGGTTCATGACTTTATTTTTATTTATTTATTTTAAAGAGGGAAGAACAGTGAGAGAGAGAGAAACAGAACGAATGAATTTTTATTGAGTTTTTCACATGGCTTTCCTTGCTCTGACACTTAGTTGTGTACTTGGGTGCTGGGGTTTGAACCTGTGTACTTGTGCATGCCGGGGAAGTGCCATAACCACCGAGCCACCACTCCAGCCCTATGACTTTATTTTTAAAGCATTCTGAGCACATGACCATTGAAAACTCAGTTATACCCTGTCTCCCTGGAATTATTTATAAAAACTCAAGCCCAACCTTGCTGCCCTTATGACTATAATTAGTAACTGCATCATCTATTTTTAAAATCAGAAGCTTATTAATAAATTGAGAGTTTGGAGGGTCTTTCAAGACAGAAGCATGGAACTGAAGACGGGAAAGTCGATTTAAGACCTGCTTCCCCCTTGAAAGATAAATGTGGATTTAAGTGCCCAGTTGCACTTTGCTTACAAAAGGTCCAAATTTCAATATCTTTTGGACCTTGATTCCTTCTCCACTCCTCTCCTTCCTTGCCTAAAAGGTTAGATCATCTGGAATATGATTTCTCATTCCCTTTTAAAAAGAAGGACAAAAAATGTAAACTGTGGCTCCTCGCTGCTAATGTCGGAGCGATACATGTGCGCTTTATATAAACTAACCATTTGTCTATTAATGTTTGCAAAGAGCCTCATGGACACAAGGCATTTGGGACACACTCTCCAGAGAAATGTGGTGCCTTTGGAGAGAGGATCAGAGAAGGAAGAAACCAACCATAAGAAAAAAAAATCTTTTACACTCACATCCAGAATGTGAAAGAGATGGAGAGAAGCCTTGGGCTGCGCTTCCCCTTCACTTGGAAGGCAGCCAGGAGGAGGAAACATTTCCAGGGGACTGGGTAACCTTGACTGGGACTTCTGTTTCTACACTCTGTTACTTGTTGGGGTGACAAGAGAGACAGAATTCAGCAGTCATGCTCTGAACTGGGCAACATAGCTGTCTGACCCTCAGAGACCAACTTCCAGATGACCTCCCACGGGTCTCCCAGGTACAACAGGGATTTCCTGGTGATCCTGGTCACCCTCAGCCTGAGTATGAGGGGATCTGGGACTTTTGCCTGGTACATGTGTCCTCTTACCCACATCTCTACCATGTTATAGGGAAGTGGCTGAGCATAGGACAAGCTCTAAAAGCTACACAGTGTAATTCTGGGTCATGAAGACCTAGAGTCATATAATAAAACGTTTGAAAATTAATTATCCTGATTTATGCAACAGCTACTTTGCTAGCCAGAGCAATCCATGGATGTCTGGGGACAAAGTAGGGTGGACTTCCCCTAAAGAAAGTTTTGTGGCTGCTTCTCAGCACTACCAACCGCAAACAAGTCTGCCTAGCCAAGACCTTGAGACACCAGCCTGCGTCCCTTATTGTGCTTCCAGTCTTCTTGGAAGAAAAGAGGGGAGGGGGAGAGGGGGAGAAGGAAGGAAGGAGGAAGGGGAGAGCATCAGTACTTTTAAATAAAAAAAAGTCAAATTGTTTCAGGCAACAGCAGCTTCCCTTAAGTGGTACCTAAGCTTTAGCTCCATGGTCTTGAGTGTCTATTTGGATAGCAGTCATTACCATGTGAGCTCTGTCCCGTCAATCTAGGGGAAAGGATCTTGCCTCTAGTAAGACAAATTTTGAAGTGAAAGTTTGCTTTAGATATGACTATTTGATACAGACCTTAAGTTGCACAAAGCAGCCGGGCAACGAGCATCTGCTCTCACCCCGTGTTCGTGTTCGTGTTCAGTGCTTCCCAGGTAGTCTTGGTCTCACTCTGCAAATCCATCACTTGAGCCGAAGGGGACCTGAGTCCTGCAGATTTCCACTCCCGTGCCTCTGTGCCTGCTTCCCCCTTCACTTAGAAGTGCCTATGCTCCTCTCTCTGTTGAATTCTCACCCTCGTTGCAAGCCTCCATCTGTGACCCTTCAGGTTCACATTTTCACTCTACTGTAGTCACATGACACTGCCCGTTTCTTCTTCAGTGGAGTTTCAACTTCCAGAGCACAGAAGGTGCTTCTTCCTTGCCCTTAAGTCCCTGTGGGTCTCGCGCAGGCCAGGCTGATCATAGACCTGGTAGAATTTTGTGAAACTGATTACAGCCTGTTGTAGGCTAGCAGACTGCTCATAAAGCCCTGGAGCTCCTGTCTTCTACCCGCTGCTCCCCTGGGCTTCTATCTCCAGCCATTCTCATGCTAGCCAGCTCTGGCTGCAATTGTGTGCAATGTTTCCCCAAGTTGTCTGTGTATCAGAGTCACTGGAAGATCTTTTAAAAATCTTCATTCCCAGAGTACGTTCTGCACTACTGAATCAGAATTTCCTGGGCTAGGGCCCAAGAATCTGTATTTTTACAGAGCTCTCCAGATGCTTCTGATAAGCAACCAGGTTTGGGAATCTCTGGTGTTGTGGAAAGAATCCTGCTTGTACCTAAGCTCAACCACCAGCTCCTTGAACAACTGCAGACAAGTCAACCCTTGGACTATCAAGAAGACAGGAGAAATGATACCCACGTTGCAATCATTGGAAAATGAAAGGAAATTACAGAAATTAGGCATGTGCTCTATCTCAATGTGAATTTAATTGGCTGAGTTAGTTAACAGTCTACTGGTGACCTAGAAGTCTACCAGTTTTGTTTTGTTTTGTTTCTGGAAAGAAATGTTTAGCTTCCTCTTCTGGGTTTAATTCCTTATGAAGCTTAGTTTCTCCCTTCAGCAGTCACCAACACTAAGGCCATATGAAGATGAATCATTAGACCATTGTGCCATGTGTTCCAAGAGCCTTCCAAGTTCATTGCTGCAAGAAATGCTCTACATTTAATGCATATTGTTTTTCGATATCTCTTTCCAAATTGCCAGTACAATTTCCATTTCTGGGAAATTACATAGACATGTCTGGATCCAGCTCTTTTATCTTTGCATTTCCAACTGCTCTGTTTTCCTTCTTTCTTCCCATCAAATTCTCATATTTTGACAGCTTTAAGACCAGCTCTTCCTTGATCTTTTCCTTTCTATAATATATTGAATTGAAATGAGCCCATTCTCCTTGGTGAGCCTTCTCTCTAAACACAAAATACTCTGAAGTTCAGATTTTCTTTCTGTGAGTGGGTTAACATCACAAAAAGTTTGTGGTTACAGCCATCATAAACAAAAGTGTTTTAAATGAACTCTGCTTTTTTTCTCCCTAGAAGCACAAGAAATGTTGGAACAAAGTACGATGAATTTACAAAAAAAGTTACTTATTAAAAATACTGGCAATAAAAATATGTAAATTGATTCAGTGGGAAGAATTTTTAAATTGCTTAACTTAAAAGGAAATAGTCTTGTAGGCATCCACAGGATGCCTTTCAGGAGGAAAGCACTATGGCCTCTTGAAAAAGCAGTTTCCTCTGCTCAGTGTTCACAAGATGTATCTTAGAAAGCCTTTCTCCTAAGATGTGAGGGATGGAGGAAAACTGTACGTGAGAGCATCTAATCAGAGTTCATTTGGAACTCTTACAGCTGTTGCTTGTGTGCCCATTGATCTGAGCATATTAACAAACATGGTATTAGCTGCTCACAGTATTCTGTATCAAACGCATCCATTCACAAAAGTAGAAGAAATATTATATCCTCATTTCAATCTTCCACTTCAGTTAAAAAATAATGTGGCGATGTGGTTTGAATTGTGACTCTATTGAAGACGTCTTTGGTGATTCAACAGTGAAGACGCGTGTGAACAGTGATTTAGACGATGTTTCATGTGTTGTTGGTGGGGATAACGCATTGGGGCTTCTCTCCATTTTCTTTCTGACTTCTCCTTTGCCCCTGTCACTCCCTCAGTTCATCTGCTGTTACGATGAAAAGAACTCCATCTTTCCCATGCCAATCTCTCAGAGAGTATTCTGGAGTATGATTGACTAATTGCAAAGTAATTTGACCTTCTTAGGTAACTGGTTCTCTCTCAATGTGACAGATTAGTCCTCTGTCAGGCACTTATTCATACTGAAAACTTCCTCGAGATGTGGAGTTTGAATAAGCTAACCGCCCCACCTAAAAATCAAACAAAGGAAAGCCAAAGCATAGTGGAAAATGATAAAGATAAGCTTGCCAAAACAAAAACAAAGATTCAAAAAGATGATCTTAGCGCTGCAGCAGTGGCTCAGCGGTTACGGCGCCTGCCTGGCATGTGCAAGTACACGGGTTCAAACCCCAGCACCACATACACAACTAAGAGTCAGAGCAACATAAGCCACATGAAAAACTAAATAAAATTGATTCTCTCTCTCTTTCTGTCTCTTTCTCGCTTAAAAATATAAAATAAAAAAGGTAAGCTTGCCCTCTCACCTTGTCCATTCATGTCAGTGCACACCTGCGATGGGGAATGATTCCTGTGTCAAAACCAAGGACACAACTTGAGTTTGATTTACATCTTTGTGGCGATTGCTTGTTTTCTTTAGAGCATGCTTTCTTGTTTTATTAAACAAGAAGACTGGAAAAAATAGTCTTTAAAATTCTACAGTGTCACTTTTCTCTTTTAGAGCTGGTACTGTGAAATGATGGCTGAAGTGAGATTGTACAACTGGCTTTACTGTAACGTTTTTTTTTTTTAAAGAGAGAGAGGGACACTGAGAGAGAGAGAGAGAGAATCAATTGTATATAGTTTTTCACATGGCTTTCGTTGCTCTGACACTTTGTTGTGTACGTGGTGTTGGGGTTCAAACCCATGTTCTTGTGCATGCCAGGCAAGCACCATAACTGCTGAGCCACACTCCAGCCCCTCTACTTTAACTTTGAATGAAGCATTGTACTCACTTGTGCTTTGGCAACCCCTATACGTGATACTTGGCAATTAGTTTTCTGGAAGCAAACTGGAACACCAAATAAGATGAACTTCTACAAGATTTTGAAGGTGGAACAGAGAGAAAAACCTTAAACCTTTGTTGTAGCTGCTGTCTGAGCTATGAGAGGTGTAGCTGCAGGCGACCTCAGCAATCCTGCGTTCATACAATCCTGGGTGTCATGCATCAGATGAGGTGGTGTGGTGGTGGCAGTGGCACCAGTTGCCATTTCCTGACCTCTGGATTCCAGCTATGCTAGTGATCTTGACTTGTTTAAGCCTAGCGGTGGATCTCTGCCTCATGCTTCTCCACATGTTCAGATAATTTTGTGAGCACCTAATTCTTTGCATGAAATCCCTTTCATCCTGAAAGATGCAGAGTAGAAAGAATTTTTCTCTTGTGCTGAAATCTGACTAATTCTGAATTTGGCCTCCAAATTGAGGCTTAACACAGGTACCATATTGCAGAGAATTTACCTACACATCACTTTGATGAGGTAGGTATTATATTTCCCATATGTCAAATAAGAGAACTAAAATTCAATAAGATTAATTCACTTGCTCAAGATTGCATAACTTGGAAGTCACAAAACTCAAAGTCTTATGCAAATCTAATTAGAAAGATTCCATACCTAACTACGGCATTCAAGCCATTCAACTGCGATGCTAAGGGATCAAGCACATAATAATAATGTACAAATTGCTGAAGACTTTTTTGCCAACCATGCTCTAAACTACAGAGGGCAGAGCCTAATATCTTATACATTTTTTTTTTTTGCATAAGATTACCCAGTTGTAGAGCATGGCTCAGTATTTGTCCCCCAGACTAGATGCTTGATAATTACTGGTGAATGAATGCATGAATGGTTTTGTGGTAAGTCCTAGGAAAGTAGCAACAAAAAATAAAAGTCACACGTGTCTTCCTGCAAGTAAATCAAGACAGCTGCCAAATGGACTTTATTAAGATGCTTCTCACTCGTTGGGTGTTCAGTTGCCACTGCTAAGAACTGTTGCAAGTGCTTTTAGTTTTCCAATATATAATTATGGTTTCTGTTGGGAAGAATGGTCTATTGACAAGTTCTACTGCCATGCCAAATTCATCAAATGAAAGGACCTTTGGTCTATTTGGATAAACTACTCATTCTATCTCAGCCCATCATATAGCAAATCTTTGCTAAGAGATTCTTCTTTACAACTTGTAAGTTAATATGTTTCCTGAATGCTTCTAGTAGAATCTTTGCAAACAGCCTTTCTTCACTGTGAACTTCAGAAGCCAAGGTGTGGCAACCACAAATCTCTTGCCAACTCTTTCTGTGGATTCCTCTGTGTCCATTAGCAGTCCATTAGTAGTATTTCTTCTACTTTTGTGAATGGATGCGTTTGATACAGAATACTGTGACTTTATCAAATGGTTATGATAATTTTCAGCAGACCTTGTCTTCTCCAGGGCTTTCTGGCCACCAATTCTGCTATATTCTACACATTTCCTTTTAATTACTAAACACATGTGCATTTTAGAAGGAAATTTGATCCACATGTTTCTGATCCATCCACAATTAAGTCATCAACCTCTTTTGGGAGAGTAGCTTGACAGCCAGAAGTCTTGTTAAAGTCTCTCTTTTTTTTCCTTTAGAAGTAGGAAGTAAGGTATATAAAGAGTAAGCTCTGCTCTTTCTATGCCTTTGGCAAAATCCAGGCCTCAGGAGGTTTCAGGGAACATTGCTTTTTCAAGATGTGCTCTGGTTACGTAGAACTGGATTTCAATAGACCCAGTGAGTAATGGCCTGGGAGCAATGTAATGACATACTCCTCATCCCCTCCTTAAGATTCTCCTTCAATCCTCTAAGCAAGCTGCCCATTGATTAACCATCTTTTCCCAAAGTCTCTGTCTTCTAATCCCAGGGCTGTTGGCTTATCACGTGATGCTAGTCAATGGCTGGAATACCCCATGTGTGCTTCCCGTGCAGAGAGTACTGATTAATGAATGCCATGGTGTAAGCCAATGCTGTGGCTGCCCACAGATCCACCCTCATGGAAAATGTGGCCATTACGCTGGTCTGGCCAATCTTCTAATAAAATAGTGACCCACAGCCATCCATGGAATGCAGCAAATTGAGGTCTTTGGCTGAGCCTCTGCACCCTGGCACTTCCTGAACTGTGACACTTGGGCAGTAACTCAGGGAAGAAAGGGGGGTTCAACAGGCTGATTCTCAAAAAGAGTGGAGAATCCGATTCCCAGCTTAAAGTCCTTCTGCAAACCCCAATGAAGTGAACAGTAACACCACCCTGCCCTTCTTATACGCAGTCTAAGATGCTAAACCTTACACGACTTCTTCAAAATGTTTGCAATGTTCATTCATTTAGTATACAGTGTTTTTCCCCTGATTGTCAGCCCCAGTACAACATCCAGGTTAAAAAGAAACATGAAACACATCCCATGGCCTCAAGGAGCACATAACCCTTGCATGAGGCAGACATATAATGAGAAAATAAGTATTGTAGCAGTGTGGTCCAAGAGACTTTCAGTCCAAGAGACTGAAATTCAAGTTCCAACCGTTTACTAGTTGTGGAGTCTTGGCTAAGCTGTCCAACCACTCAGCCTCAATCGCTTCCTCTATAAAATGTGGGGAGGGAGAATTAAATGAACCATGCATCTGGATCTTTCTCTGTATATACAGAAGCAACATTTACTATAGGCACTAGGTAGAAGTGTATGGGAGGTCCCACAAAGGAACACAAAGGATAAAGACCAGGGCTGGCTGATTTAGCAGAAAGAATGAATTCTGGCTTGACTGTATTTCCAGATGAAAGTTTCTTTCAGTAATATTTACTCAGTTTTTGGAGTCCAAATTCTTTTAATCTTCAATGTTATCAAATAATGAGATTGAGACCAAACCCAGCGTTGAATTCACCTAGTTTCACAAACAGCTTTCAGTGCCCCAAGGTATGGAAATTCTATGTGCCCTGAAACTCGTGTTTCTAGTTCTTTGCCCCTTATTTCCAGTTTGTCTTCTCCAGATTACAAACATGAACAGCTTTTGGTCTGATCTGCATACTGTCACTAGTGATCTTTCTAAAATCTTATCGTGATAATGTCCCTTCCCCTATGAAAGCTCCTTGGAACCCCTACCTCCTTCAGAAGGAAGTCCACCCTCCTTAGCACAGCTCACGTGACAGTAACTAGTCCTGCCGGCACCCTCACCAGGCTCATCTCTTATCCCTCCCAAATGTGTTATTGCTTAAACTACAAGCAGACTGAACTCTGACATGTGCCATTATCTCTCTGTATTGTTTTGCACATATATTTCTTTACCTAAAATAGTCTACCTTCTCTAAACTCTCTCCTAGCTTTGAAAGCCTACTTCAGGACTACATTGGTCATCTTTGCTGCACTGTAATAAACACCTGAAACAATCAATTTCTACAGAGAAAAGGTTTATTTGGGCTCACCCTTGTGGAAGTTGTAGTCCATTCCATGACTGGTTGGCCCTGTTGCTTTATGCTTAGCAGAAGAGCATGCAGGAGTGTGTGGGAGCACAACCACTCACCTGACGGCCATGCAGCAAAAGGGAGAAAGAGAAAGGGTCTGGGGTTCCACAGTCCCTCCAAGAGCTAATCCCCCCTCCCATGAGCCCCAGCCCCTAAGGCCACACCATTCATCCAAACCATAGCAAGGCCAGCTCAGGCCTCTGGCTTTCTTTTCTGATGCTCCGTCTTTGGTCAGTTGCTCCTCTTCTGGGCCTTCCTTACACCTCACAGGTTCTGCTACGACTCTTGTCACCGGATCAGTGTCTCTACATTGTGAGATCTTGGCTCCTAAATCACTTTGTCCCCTTGCCCAGCACCATTCTGACACTCGACATGCATGTAAATGAATCAGATCATCTCACCGGAGTGCTCTCTGTAGAAATGGTGCCCAATTAAAGGCTGCTTTGAATGCCAGCATCCTCTGTGTCTACAGGGAGAGTGTGGAACCTTGTGGGTTAGAGGCAGACTGAGGAGTACACGTGTAGGAAGAGTACCTGGCTCTTTTTGATTATGTAAATGAAACGAGGTAAGATCCCATTGTGAAGGGGAAAGTGAAAGTGTGTATTTAGTATGCTTTGAATGGCTTTTAAAAAGGCCATCTATTGGTCCTTGCAGGGCCAGAGGAGAGGGTGGTGAGATGGCACAGGTGGGGGCAGCTCCATAGACTGTCGTGCAGAAAGCAGCTGTGACTGGGCATTAAGAGTGCTCTAGCTTTGCATCCCAAGCATAGAACCCCATATCAGCAGCTTTGGGGCCTGAGCCCGGCATCCCACTAGACTAGTGTCTGGGCACCATGCAAGAACGAGATTCCACAGCAAGGTTATGTAGTAGTCAGAAATGGCAGCAGTGGCTGATGGTACTCTTACAACCCCCTACTTCAGACCAATGAACAACCTTGGGATTCTTAGACAAATGTTCGGAGGAACCCTGAGAGGGACATTCCAGACCACCTCCTGGTAAATCAGATGTTATGGCTTAGTTATGAGGCATCTTCCAAAAGTCATGTGTGAGCCAATGCAAGAACATTCAGAGGTGAAATGATCAGATTATGAGAGTTGTGACCTTGTCAGTGGATTAATCCACTGAGAGATTAATTGGGTGATAACTGCAGGAAGGTAGGGTGTGGCTGGAGAAGATAGGTCAGTGGAGGTTTATATTTTGTCTCTGGTGAGTCAGGGTCTCTCTCTGCTTCCTGATTGTCGTGCCCTGAGCTGCTTTCCTCCACCACACCCTTTTGGCACAGTGTTCTGCCCCACCTTAGACCCAGAGCTGGGCAGTCAGCCTTCTATGGACTGAGACCCCCTGAAACCATAAGCACCAAATAAACTTGAAAACTGTGCTTGTCCAGTCTTTTGATGACAGCAGTGAAGACAACTGACTAGAACATCAGGTATGTGCTTGAAAAATTCTGGAAAACATAAAAGCCCTGTGGCTATAGTTCACTCTGAGTGCGTGGAGTGCTCATGTTGGCGTGGTAATGAGGACCCCATAGCCCACTAGAAGCCCTTAGAGTTCAGATGCTCCGGTGGGTAGTCTTCCCCCCCAAGTGGTACATTCACTGATTCCTGGCACCAACCTAGGAAGGGCTGCAGATGAGGTTTGGCTTAACAAACAGGCCATCCTTGGGTGTCAAAGGGCAGGCATTATCTTTTGTTTTGTTGCATTTTAATTTTGTGATAATAATGAAATTACCAGAGTAATCTCATTAGGGGCTTTTTTGAGTATGGGGTTAACTGCGCTCTAATGTAAATGACTCCCTTGTCCTGCCCAATCCCACCCCTTCTGGGCAGTCCAGGCCCCTATCTTCTTTATTTACCATTCCAATTGATCTGTGACGTCACTCCTGAAAAATGGGTGTGGGATCTGAACACGCTGCCCTGGCTTATCGGTTGTTTTTGCTGCTCTTTCCCTCTCTTAGTGTCCCAAAACATTATTCCTAGATCAGTATTTCTTGTATGTCGTTTCATGAAAAAAATTCCGGAAGCACTGCTTCTCAAGCGTTTTTCTACCCACACCTTCGACTGCTCTCTCACTTTCTCTTCTGCATTTGCTCCATCTGAGTAGCAGGTATAATATTAGCCATGTCCTTCCTCTACCTACCCCCTGCTCCCACAGTCCTCCCAGGAGGACTGAGTTTCTATATCTGATATTCTAGCTGGCATTTGCTATTTGAAATAAATGGTCCCATTTCTGGCTCCTCAGTCTTCCTGGGCCAATGCAACGTTACTTTAGTGCAGATATGGAGGACCCTGAGTTCTGCTCCCTAGGCCCCAACCTTATGGCTGTGTCTGTATCTGTGCCATGTCTCGGTGCAGCCTTGTATCTCTGAAAGTTTTCCCAAGAAAGAGGAGGAGAATGGATGTTTCTGAAGGAAAGGTCCTTCTTGCAGGCTTGCCAAGGGACAGAATCTGTTCCAGGAGGTGAGGAGGTGTGGTGGGTGATCTTGCTGCTTCTCTTTGTGTGGCAGTTATTGTGGGACTGACTATAGATTAAGTTGATGACTCCAGTTTTCCAAGATCATATCACCTCCAAGTAGCTGCCCAACCCATACAGACTCCCATCTCCCTGGTGGAAACACTTCAGCCTCAGAACTGTTTCTTTCTGGAATCCCAAGTAGATTGTTGGGACAAATACATTTTCAGGGGTCATTCTTAGAACACCCAGCCTGGTGCCTTGCTTGGTAGGCAGCAGGTAGGGAGGGTATCTTAGACACATGCTGCAGAAAACACTAAATAGCCTATTTCTCTCTCTGTGTGTGTTTCCCTCCCAGTAAGCAACAAGAACAGAGGAAATTCTCCTCTAGATTGCCCCATTGTAAATCCCTCTGGGGCTGCCTGTGTCCCCATGCTGGGTAACTGCTCCCGGGGGCCTCCAGTGGGCTGTCCCCGCAGTGGGAGTACAATGGAGATTGAAGACTGATGGCACTAGCCCCGTGTGCCTGACATTCTGGCTACTGTGCCACACATGATCTTCTTTTGTTCTCCACATGTCCCTGGGGTGGTTACAACCAACTTCCTGGTTTCAAAGATCTTTGACAAGAGCATTATGGAAAGACTGATAGATAGACTGAGGGGAGTTAATGACCCTTCCCAGCCCCCAGGAAAATCAGTGTGTCTCTGTTTTAGATGTGGTGCAGACTCCACCCAGAAAGACATGGCCCTTTTGAGTCTCTCTCTGATGAATGTCCCCTTTCTCTACTGCCTCCAAGTTTTCTTCCTTTTTCCATGAAAATCCCTTTTCCCCTCAGCCACTTTGCTCCCATGCCATTCAATTTACCAGACCCCCCTACCAAATTTTCTCTCCCATGGAGCCCTCTCCTACCTCCTTCCACAATACCCCAGGAAAGCTATCCTGCCAATCTTTCTTTATGCTTCCTTACATTTTCCACAGCTATACGGACAAAGCCTCGTACCTCATCCTCCACAGCTATTTCCAGACCAATGCTTACCATAAGCTACTTATGCCTTTTATCCTTTAACTAAAGTTCTAGTGTGGAAAATTTCAAATATATACCCAAACCTAGAGATAGAAGCACAATGAACTCCCATGTGCCCAGGATTTGGCTTCCATAGCTATCAATTTATGGTCTATATTATCTATATCCCAAATTCTCTTCCCAACTATCACTACTATTGGATTATTTTTAAAGCAAATCTAAAACCTCATATTATTTCATCTGTGAATAATTCAATTATCTCTAAGAGATAAGGGCTCTTTGAAAAAAGAACAGTTTTAATACCATATAACAACAAAATAGCAAAAAACCTCCAGTCATTACTCCCACTTCCCTAGGTTCCTGATTAATGTTTGCAAAATTTGATTTGATTTAGAACACAAATAAGACCCACACACATTTTATTTGGTTCATGTGTCTCTACAGTCCTTTAAAAATCTAATATTTCCCATAGTTTTCACCCCTGCCATTTATTCATTAAAAATCTAAGTTACTTGGCCTGTAAAGTCTTCCCATTCTGGGATTTGCTGATTACTCCCAATGGTGTGCTGAGTGTTCTCAGTTCTACCATCTGTAAAGTGGGGATAGTCCATGGCCCAGTTGCTTCACAGAATTACTGTTTGAATCAGATAAGATCATGTATGTCACCATGTTCTGTTAAACAAAGAAAGTGTTCTTCATAATGCTCTAAAGAAGAAAAACGACTTCACACGCTGATGCTTGCATACACATTTATTAAGAAGCAGCCAAGTGAGATGTGTCAGCCCCTCCCCTCGAGTACAAACTTCTTTATTGGTGTGTAATGAGGCCCAAGGGTTGGATGCAGTACATAATCAAAAGCAAATGCCAGCTTTTTACAGACTTAGCCAAAACGGCACAGACCAAACACCATTTTAAGCTGCATGAAATCTGAGCATTTCATAGTCTTATTTTTTATTGTATTCAACATATATATTTTAATTTTAATGCTCATTGCAAATCCACATTGAAAAAAAACACAAAACAAAACAAAAAAAAAGAACTCTTTTTCTAATTTAGTAGAAAGCAGAGACATGAGTGTGAAGGACAATGCACGGACAGCTGCTTCATCCATAATTATCTATAAGAAACATGCTTCCATTCACAGGGGCTCTAATGACATGAGCACGGGCAGGGGATTCCAGCCAGCATCTTCTCTTTACTCTGGGTCCTTATCTTCTTCTGGAAAACGGGGAACAGACTTCTTTGCAACAACACTGTCCAGTCTCTGTCCTTGTAGATAGGGATTGACACTCTGAAAACAATATATGGCTTGGTATCATATGTGAGTGTCAGATATAAATATCTCAAAAAAAGAAGGGAATGAGAATTGTTTCTTGCGTATTGGGTTAATAGTAAGGTAACAACCATACCTACTCCAGTGCACTAATTCATATCTCAGTAGCCTAATAAACACCATCTGACTAACTGATGTCACTAATTGTGACATCACACAACCACAAGTTCTTTACCAAATGTAATGTGATCTTTAAAAATTATTTTTTTGGCATAAAGGTTTGGAGAGAATCAGATAATTAATTTTTACTACTAACTTAGATGCCAAACGCCATATAAAAATTATTATTCTTCTATGGACCTATTTAGGTGTGAGAGGGAATCTGAGATGCATTAAATTATTTTACAAGAATGTTTTAGGGACTGGTGGGTAGCTCAGTGGTGGAGTGCATGCATGCCTTAGGCCATGGATTTGATTCCCACCCCCCAAAAAAGAATGCTTTCCTAAAGTGGAGGACCGAATAGGGCCAAGTGGAAATTAGCATCTGAAGACCTGGCATTGATCATCCTGTGGTTGTGACTGATTCTTCCATGCCATAATATGCACTAAGGAGAGGTCTTCAGTGGCTCTAGAGTCCTTCCCTCAATCAAATTCAAATGCTCAAGGAGAGAAGGAAGCTATTGCTATTGGGCAGGCTCTTTTGGTTTTGGATTACTCTGAAATCTCTTTCATCTGTTGATATTCTGAATGAGTCAAAAATGTTTCCATTCCTTTTCTAATACATATCATTTCTTTTTGAGGTTTGGATTTGAGCTAGTAATTGGAGCTTTACAATACAGTCTTTAGCAAGCTGAGAAAATTTCAAAAAGTTTTGGAAGATGTTTGTTTATTGAAGTTGCGTTCCAGTAATGGAACCACAATATAAGAAAGAAGCTGTGGTTATAAATGATCCGCAATCCCACTGCATGTTAACCCCCATGGGTGAGTGGAAGCAGTGCACAGGTGGGTCTCTTTCCCATGGGAAATGGGGGCTTTGGAACTTTTGAAAGATGAGCAGACATTCTCCAAAAGAGAAAAAATGGAAGCTGCTCTTAGTATTTGTAAATGTTCTCCCACATTCTGGCTAAGAAAATGAAAGATCCAACTCATGCTTGCAAAAATGTATCACAAACAAGGTGAGAATTACAAAGTGTGCAAAAGTCCTCAAATATCTGAAAAGTGACATGTCACAAAAAGAATCATCTCTAAAATGCTCAACACTTTTCTGGAGAGAGTGCCAACTACAGTCAGAATATTGGGGTAGGTACACCAAAACTAGACTGTAAAAGCATATTCAATATCATAAATATTTTCTATTCAGTAGTAACATTTATTCTGAAAATTCTAACATGGTAAAGAATATGAGCTGTTCATGTTTATCAAACATAGAATTAAAAGGCTAATAATTGTTTAAATGAGATAAATAATCTCAAATATTAACAAGATATAGCTTAAGAGTTAAAATTTTGCAAAGTCATCTAAAGGTAAATTGATCTTTTCTTTGTAAAACAAAAGGAATTCAATCAGCAGTAAGTATAAGAGTCACGTAAAACCACCTAGGGCTTGGCTACAACTTCAAGTGGACTTCCTCTGGATAAGGGACTTTCATGGGGAAGTCCCACTGCCCAGACCTAGGAAACATCAGAAGTTGGAGGTGAGAGGAATGAAATTGAGGTAGAAAAGGAGTCAATTCTTGAACTTTTGGATGTTTGACTATGAGGATTAAATCCAACACTTAAGAGTAATGATAATAACAAGCCTTGGTTTTAATTACATCCTTAACTCAAAGTGCTTATGTATTTATCTTCTCACTTGGATGAGAGACAATTAGGCTACACAGAGAAGATTATTTCCATTTCACAATTGGAAGAGCCATGGGGAATGGATCCTTGCTTGGGTTGTCCTCTGGAAACACATAGCAGATGCTTAGCTTCATTGAAGGAAGCCTTGATTGTTCAACAAAGCCAGCCCATAATTTCTTTCTATGATTCATGTTCTTGGGGCGGGGTAGTTAAGGTCTTTAGTCAAGACAGGAACATGCTCTGAGGCCTGATGATGGGGAGGCAGCTTCTGTTTCCCCATGGGTCTAGAGAGGCCCATGGCTTATGGCATGAGAAAGTGTCTTTATAGATGCCTGAGATTAGGAAGAACTTGACACCTTTTGGTCAACATAACCCTTATTTTCCTAAATTCTAAGCCTTTCCTCTGTAGAGGAAGTTGAGGCTAAAGTAAAATCCTTTATAATATGTGTCTCAGCCAAAATTCTGAGTTTAGGTAAGCAAACACTGGTGTCTTGGGAAAATGACCTAGATTGTGACCCACAGTCATTCACGCATCAGGGCTGAAGGAATGGTAGGCCAGGAAGACCAGATGATAAAAGCTGCATGCTGTTATTCATTTTGGGTTAGTCACTTGTCTTATTTGGAAATGTCCCTGTGCCTTGGGGAGATAGTCAAACCATCTTCCTGGTAAATTATGTGTATTCTGAGCTCCTAGAATAGAACTTCTTGATGTTCTCTCAAGAACATATTACATCCTTCCTGTCACCATCTGCCATTGGAAGCTGTAATCACCAAGAAAAACCCCTAATAACCCTGTTAACTCTCCCAACCAAGATGTGTTTCCAGATGTGACAACTTTCTGCTTCTCACATAGGAAACTGGCTGCATTTTGTCAGGCAGCACAGGGGCTTTAACTGTTGGTTATAGGGGACTAAGGACTAAGGCTGAGGCAAAAAAATTAAGACCTCTTAAAGCCCTCTCTGACTGATTTTGGCAAAACTATTCAGAATGGCTAATTAGCACTGTCCAGATTCCCAAATTTTGCCAGGATCTAGGTGTCTGCAGTTTTGAATAAATGATCAGCAACCTTGGGTAAACGGTTTTAATTAAAATGATTACTTTTTTGTAGTACTTTATAAGTACTACACCCATCCAATCGGGAAAAAGAGGCAAGTGCCCAGGGCCTTCTGTCTGATAAGGTGCCAGTGGATTAGCAGAACGCATTGATCACTTACTATGTCTCAGTGCCATAAAATTCAATGGAAACTCAAAGCAGATTCAGCATTCAGCTTTATAGGAAGTAACCGAATAACAGTGACTATGTAGTAGTTAAATGTGGAGCTCCTAGACCAAGGTCCCACCTTGGGCAGCCCTGCAATGATTGACAACTGAGTCTGCAGTAAATTCAGCATCAGCAAACCACAATAGGTCCAGTGGATTTTACATCAATCCGGCTAGGCCAAGAGAAGATACGTAGAAGAAATGAGGTTTATTCATCTTATCTTTTGCTCCTAACTACCTTTAGAATTATGACCTGGAACATGCAGTTCAACACTTCCTATTCCTGATTGTGTTTTTATATAAGCAATGCAGTTGGAGGAACAGTTTCTTTCTTTGGCCTACAAACCCTTCCAGGAAAGACAGAGCCTCCTGTTCTTCCTGCATCTCCCACCCTGGTGGGAAGGCTACAATGCATACTTCCAGTCTGGACAGGAGGTGGAGGGACTGGGCATTCCACTGAAAATCATGTGCATAAGCTTGAGGAAGCCATCCCAGAAGCTGGGGGCTCATCACACAGGACCACTGTTCTGTCCTGAGGACTCTGCTACTTCTCAATAACTGAGGCCTCCAGCTTGTCAACTGCCCCACTCAGAAAATGTAAAACATGCAACACCACCCAGCAGGCTGAGAGTTACCCTCCTCCTCCGTCTCTGTCCTCCCTTCATCTTCTCATAGAGGAGTTTCTTGTTCTAGAATGGGGAGAAAAGAAAACATGAATGCTGAAGTATGGATCGAATTTGGTAAATGTCTATTTTAAAAGCAATACTTGGTGTGTCCCCTGGATATTTGCATACACATATTTTGGAAACAAAGCTAGATGAAAAGAATGTCGTGTCAGAAAGATAGACCACAAGAGAAAAGCGGGTGGCTGTGCAGCTTTTCATAAAGTCCTCAGCAATGCCCCGAGGCACAGTGTCATCAGCAATCCCATAAACAGGAAAGCATGGCAGTCTAACGTGCCAGGGCACTGGAAACCCAGCTCCTCACCATGTACAGCCTTCGTTTAAAATAAATAATTTATCTCAGCATCTAGCTCCCCTTTTTATGAACTGTGCACATAAACTGTTCTCAAGAGCCGTGTCTGCTATTAACACTGAACCTCTGTGTAAATAAACAGGAGAGATTTCTGCAGCCATCCTTTCTGTGGCTCAAGTCAGCACCCCCAGTCAAGACAATCAGAAAACCATTTGGTCTGTAACATTTTTATAATAGAGTGAACCTTTTAAAAACTGCCAAAAAACTTCTTGGCACAAAGGAAAGTTATGATGGGGGTGGGGGCTCCCTGTTACCGCGGTTTGTATAAGTGTTTCCACATACTGCTGTATTCCAAACACACAGTGGACTTAAATGAGCTCTAGAATATCAGACACATGCTCCGCAGATTTCCCTTCTATGAGATTATAAAAGACAGAACACTTGACCTGGAGGCAGAACGGGAGAAGGGGATTTGGGCGTTTCACTTGTGTTGCTTTATTTATTTAGGTTTTTAATCAGAAGGGAAATAATGTATAAAAGAGGTGATTCATATTGCTCCAAGTGAAATACCTTGATATTGACTTTAAAAAAAATAAAAGGAGATGACAGAGTTCTGGCACAGAGCAAGTTTATACAGCACTTGTATCCTCTGAGCTGTCTGGTTATAAAGGTTTTTTTTTTTTTTTAATGGTAGATTTGAAAGTGAAAATGACAAATGCCAAGAATAAGCTTCATCGTTCTCATATTCATTAAAAGCTACCCCACCTGCAAGTTGACAATGCGTACTCCTTGCCCAACCTCAACTATGCAGGGGGCCTGCCAGCAGCCTTGGAGCTTCCACTGCCAAAAAATGACACTGGCTGTGGCCTCTACCTCCTGCTCAGTGGGGGACGGATCAAGTTAATATCAGAGGGGAGAAAGGCAAGTCTGCTGATCATTCCCTCAAGGGAGAATATTGCAGCGGGCCTTGTTCCCTTCCATCTGTGAACATAAACAACTTCTGACGCACAGAGAATCTCCGGGTATTCCTGCCAGGCTGTGGGGAAAGGGGGATGAGAACAGTGGCCCTTCATGGCACCATTGTGTTCTGCTGTCTGAGCGGGAGGGAGCACAGAGGGGCCAAGAGCTGGTGTAGAATGACAATCAGCCCAGGCACAGTTTCACGGTGCCAGCGACAGGTAACGCCAGAATCATTTTAATCGGCTACAGGGGATCTGGAAGCAAATGACACCCAAAAAAATGCAGAAGGGCTGGCAAGTCTTCTCATCAAAGAAGTCCCCTGCATTTCTGAGAGTCAGAGTGAGGACCAGGAGGGTAGTGTTTCCCAGGTCCTGCAGGGAAGTGCCTGGGGCATTCCTCTCAACCCTGTTACTGTCTGGATTTAAAGACAGGGATGGGCAGGTATAGGATGGGTCAAAAACATATATAAAACCAGAATGAATGAGAGGAAGCCACCTCTCCTGATACCAGCTATACCTTCTGACACCCACTCTGTTGCTGATTCCTGGGATAGTGAGGAGCCCGCTTTTTATGTGAGTAGCACGTTTAAGCTCATTAAAAAGCTTTCCATTGTGCCATCAAGATTTTGAGGGCTGAGGAGGCCAGGAGAGGTGCTGGGATCAGAAGCAATATGGGTAGCCTCAAGAAGAGAAGGAGAGGCACCCTTTGAT
Source organism: Aplodontia rufa (assembly GCA_004027875.1). NCBI lineage: Eukaryota > Metazoa > Chordata > Mammalia > Rodentia > Aplodontiidae > Aplodontia > Aplodontia rufa. The sequence goes on from PVKS010004511.1 coordinate 62,927, forward strand.
GGTGCAGGAGGTAGAGTCTGAGGGGTAGCATTATGTTTCTGGGAGTCTAAGTTTGTGCTTGGTACCTTCCCTTGGGATCCAGATAGGGATGGGTGTCTCCGAGTTGGGGAGTGTGCGGGGGTGTTGGCCAGGCCATTGCCGGTTGGTGGAAGTATTATGTGGGAAGCGTAAAGAGACCGGTGTCCAGGGCACCTGAGCTTTGTTTTCAACAAGTGTGTTGAAGGCTTGAATTGCATTATCAATATGGAGAGCATGTACTGCTCCTTACATTTTACCAAAACCCATATCCTCCTATTGGTAGGTGTGGGACTGTATTCAACTGTATTTCTAATTAGTGGTGATTTTGCCATTTTACCTTTCCTTACTTAAAAGGTAGGTAACGAATTAATCTTAGATATAGTGTATGTTAGTGTGTGGGGAAACGCGCACAAGCGTGTGCTTCTACACAGCTAAGGATTCCTTGAGCTGAACGATCAAAATGTGGCCCTAAAGACTTTTTGTAACACTACCTTTTTCTTGTTCATTCTTTCCATTTTGACCCATAACCTGAGGACCCTCCACTGCTATATGTTGGCACGGCGTGCAACATGACATTTTGCTAATGAAAAAAAAAGATTTTGGACAACTGCCCAGTTCTGGGTTTCAAATTCCAATCCTAAATGGAATGGGGGTCAGGAGTGTCTTGGAGAAATGTCTGATTCCAGGGAAAGTATGAGGACAACGGAAATTGGAATAATTAGGTCAGCCAGCAAGGAAGCACTCAAAAAAAAAGAAAGAAAGAAAAGAAAAGAAAAAGATGGAGGCAAGTTGGAAGGAGAGAAATATCAGCATGAAGGGACTCCAACTGGCCAAATCTAGGATAGCTCAATAGCTCAAACATCAAAATTGACAGTTACAGGAATCCATGTTGATAGTAAGTAAATAAATAAAGCATAGATGATAGATAAACAGACAGATAAGGAAGCAGGGGAAACTCTTGCTTAGAGTAGAATGCCAGCTAGTAAATGCAGAAAGAATGGGAAAGTAAGAAAATCACTATTTTGCAACCACCATAGTAATAGCTGATTCTGTTATGCGTCATCAATGGATACTAAATTTGTTGGTTAGAAATTTAATGAGGAACAGAATATTTATATAGTCTCAAACTATTTTCCCACAGATTAACTATTAATTTCAAAGGGGAAAATGATGATTTTACACTAGAGAAATGTGGTAGACACCACTGTAGCAAAGGGAACAAAGTTAAAGCCACCAGCCACGAGACACACTGCCATCATGAGCTTCTCTGATGTAAAGTACAAGAAGAGCATACCAAAAAAGGCACAACTATGCAGAAGCTAAAGAAGTTGATCTAATAGATGTAGAGAGTAGAATGGGGGTTGCCAGAGCTTGGGAAGGGTGTGGGGAGGGGAGAAGGAGAGAAGATGGCTAATGGGGTACAGGGCTGCTAATGTTCTATAGCATGGTAGGATAACCGTGATCGACAACAATCAATATATATTTCAAAAGAGCTAGTATAGAGGATTTTGAATGTTACCAAAGAAATTTATGGATGTATGAGGTGACAGATATGCCAGTTACTCAGATCTGATCATTACACATTGTATTGAAATGTCACACTGCAACCCATAAATATGTATAATTTTTATGAGTCAAATGAAAATTTTAACGTTGTAACTCAAGTCTACTCACATGGAAGCCTGGGATAAACCCAAACTGAGGACATTCAACTTTTCAAACAAGTTGAAATCATAAAAGACAAAATCTGAGAGGATCCTTGACCCTCATTTCTCCCAAAGCTCAGTCTCTGATCAGCTAGAAAAGACAACGTGTGCAGAGCATTTGGAAAAGAGAAGCATTTGGGTTTTGAGACAGCTTTTTCCTAATTGAATAACCCTCAGCAGCTAATGCGTAAAGAGGACAAGGACTGATACCAATAGTAGCCAGCCTTTGGTCACAGTCCCTCAATGCCATAGTTACACACGCTATCTGAAAGGCAACCAACCCTTATCAGGACTCCTTAGGACTGCTGCACATTATGAGTGATGAGCCATGAAATATAGAAAACTTGCTACTGTAGTGTATTTACTATTGTGTTATATAATACAATTGCTATTATTAGTCATGGATATATTCCCATTACCTAACATAGGGCCCAGAAGGCGTATGATGTGCATTTAATAAATGTGTCTCGTTGCATTAACAAAGAGAGAGACATGCAGGAAACAAGACAGACAGTGATATTTATAATATGTGAATCATTGCTAAAGATGTAGCTTAGCTCCAGCTAGTGTCAAAAACAAGAAAGCATTACTAGCACATGAGAAGCAGGGTCTGTGTGCAGTCCTATTGTCAAAGATATTTGCTAACTTAAAGGATGGTTGAGCTGAAGACAAGCTTGAGACTATCCTTCCACTTCAACATGGAGGAAAATCTGTAGGCCCCAGCCTCGGATAGCAAGACAAACTCAATTCACACTTTCATGTGAAGGCCAAGCAAGTCCTGTTTTACTGTTAGGTGGTAATTAGAAAATAAACAAGGAAACTTAAGTTTAAACAAACATATAATTATAGTTGATAAAAGGTGTGTGAACACTCTGGTCATTGATCTGTGATCTTACTTTTGTCCTTTACACATCGTTCTAGATTCTAATTTTTAGCTCTAATGTAGACAAAGAATGAAAATGACTACGAAAAAAAGTCATAATTTAGAGAAGAAAGCAAAGAGAATAAGGGACAGTGGTTGGCCTCTTATTGGGAGTGCATGGAACTCAGTGAGAGAAATCTGTAAAGGTTTCTAAGAAGAGGTAAGGAAAGTTGGAAAATTTCCATCTCTCTCACTCCGTCACACCACCAACTGGGCTCTTTACCCTCACTTGGACCTTCTTAGTCTCCTTCTTTCTTCCTTTTGCTCATTTGCCTCCCCATTAGTTAGGCTGGACACCTTCCCACCTGAAAATTAGCTGCCTTCATTAGGGCCTTCACTTCCTTGATGGCTAGCCTGTCAGTCAGCCACACTGGCCTTCACTCCTGGATCTTGCTCTACTCTTGTCTTCAGTCTGTCCCAGCAATTGCTGCTGGCTTTAGCAGTACAGCTACAGTATGAAGCTAAACAGTGTTAAGCTAAGTTAATCTTATTTGCATGCCATTCATCCCAACCATAAAACTAACTAATCTCCTTGAAGACCATTAGCAAGTCTTGATGAATATGGTATATCGAGCACCTTATAGTACCTGAAACAAAGTAGGCTCCATTATCTCCTTTTGTTCCTTGGTGAACCTGGCCCTAGATTCTGTTTGGCAATCCCTTCTCCTCTCTCGTGGATACCATCCTAGTGGGGCTTTGTGATCTTCTACTTTATTTTCCCTCCCCCTCTCTGCTTCCTTCTTTTGTTACCTCGCTTTCCCTCTCTTTTCTTTTTAAAATGTCCTCTGAGGAAAAGTTCATACCATCCATTTCATATCAACCTGCATTGGCTCTTCTTCCCTCCTTGTGAAGTTATACCATATAATAATTCAAGTTAGTTTTCCCCCTTTGAATTGTCATGAGTTCTTACCTTTTTCATTTTATTTACAGTCATCATAACTAGAATTACTTTTCGTGCTTTTTTTATTCCTGTCTGTAGTCTCTTCTCCCTCTATTTTGTCTTTTAATATGCCACCAGGATAACTTTTATACAAGACTTTCATGATTGTAGTATTCTATCTGAGAGCCTACAGATGCTTTTCTATTTAATTCAACAAGTTTAAACTCCACTAGTAGGCCTGAAAAAGGCTCTCAAAAGTAATTCCTCCTAACAGAAATGCCTATTAAAGAGAGAGAAAATAGTGCAAACTGAAGAAGAAATTTGACTTAAGAGTGATGTCGCTTTGTTGCTTTAATTTGGGAAATGTGTGTATGTTGAAGGCAAAGGGAACTAACTCCATGCAATGTTGAAGGAAGATGCTAGAAAAAGTGCAAGAATCATTCATAAGGAGGGATTTCTTTTACAGAAACAGTGCAGAAGGAAGAGAGAGAGTTGAGTTTTCAGATCTCAAAATTCCCAATGAAGTATGAAGCAAAGTCATTTGCCAGTAATGAGTTGAAAATGGATTGAGAACTTTAGAAGGGCTTAGACAGTTTGGAATATCTGCTCACTCACTCGCTTATTTCCTCATTCTACAGATGTACCAACCACCCACTACTACATGCGAGCTGACATTCCTAAGTATTTCCCCACTGTCCTCACAAGGCTTCAGCATTTGATTATATTGACCTAATCACAGGAACCTAGACAGATCCCCATTCAGTTTTAATCTCGTCTGGCTCATTTCTCCAGCCTGCTGGAATCTCCTTGAATCTTAACTGTCATTCAACAGTTAATGTCATCCTCTGAGAATTTGAAAAGTACATGTTCTATATTTTTATTACAAACATTGATAGAAATGTGGAGTGGGGTGCACTAACACTTGCAGGATGCTGTGTAAAATCTCCCTCCTCCTGACCTGGATTCTCTAACAAGCTCCCTTTTGGGGATATTTTGTTGCCTAGGCTGCATCTCTCCACCTTTTCCAAGGGGAGATCACAAACAATCTTTTCAAATACTTCACTGTCCAAATACACCATGCCCACTTCATGTCCCTCATCCAGCTGGACAGTAAACGAATGTTGCTGGCAGCAGAAGAATACGACCAGGTTGACAGAACTTGTTTTCAGCACACCAGTGCCAAGTGCTCATGATTTCTCTTTCCAAGTGCTTATAAACAACTCCCTTAACTGACAGCTATACATAACTTTCTTGTGACTTGCACCAAGCTCACTGCTACGCATCGGAAATGTTTTCCCTTTCCATATGGCTCATGTATGTCTGTTTTGAAGTTTGTACATCTTTTCCCCTTGATTCTGCAGAGATCATCTCTCTTACTCTAAAGATGAAATTTGCAAGTTTTCTCATCATCCTTTTTCTTGAGATCATTTGCTTTTGGTAAAAATTCTGGCACAAAATCCTGGTGAGACCCTAAAATGTGTTAGGACACAGGCTGTGGAGTTGACCAGAGCAGGAGCTTCTGGAGACTATAGGGTATGTGATTTGCTTAGGTTACTGAATCTTTGGATGGATTGATATATTGCTGCATGGACACACGAGTGATGATTAGAATGATAACCATTTAAAGTCCCTCTCAAACAGAGATTTTTTTGGGGAAAAATGAGCTTCTACAGAATTTTTCTCATTTCCTTCTACCAATATTGCTCATCTCTGAATGTAAAACCTACTAGCAGCTGACATTAGACTTACCCACTTGCCCAGGCCTGGGTAGTCATGTTCCGGATCAAAAAGGTGCTGGTGCAACTGGAATTCCCGACTGAACTCTGCTGTGTCAGGGGTGTTTTCTAGGCATCCATCATCTACTGCAAACAGCCAAAGGTTTTGAGGAATGGCCATGACATTTATTGTTATTCTAAGAATTAATTTATTAAAAACATCTAGACATGCAAAGGTCATATCAGCCACCCTAAGTCACTTTCCCCTGGTATCTAGTCTCCCTGTTGGATGGGACTGTTTATCCCAAATTCCCACTCCTATCACAGAGACCTCTTAGCTGTACACCAAAATCACTTCCCCTTTCCTCCTGGGCACATAACTAGGCTAATTTTCCAGTCTTGCTTTGCAATCAGGTGGAGGCATATACTGAGTTGGGGTCAACAGATAGAATATGGGCAGAAGTGATACACTCCACTTCCAGGCCTGGCCCAAAAGAACCTTCTGGGATGCTCTGCTCCATCTTCCTGTCTGCTGATCTGCTGTGTTTTGCTGAACAGGGCAACTGTATATGTCAAGTGTAAAGACGGGAGTATTAGGTGTTGAACCATCCACTCCCACCACACCCTATCCTCCTCTAGTAGGACTTCACATGAGAGAGAAATGAATTTCTACTGTGTTAAGTCACTAACATTTCTTATCTGTTATAACAGTAAATGTTTCCTTAACTAATACACTTTCATTCCGCATGGCTCACTGTTTTATCTTGAGTGAGCTCTTTGGAAACACTTCAGCATCTTTGAGAAAGTACATTATACAATAACAATGACAATCCTCAGACAGTGCAGTGTCATGAGTTGCAGGGCTAACAGCTGACACTTCAGAGTTGGACAGAGCAGAGCTTAAGGATCAAATCGTATCATAGATAGGAAAACTTTTCCTTGGAAAAGTTAAACTAGCCTCTCTACATCTATTTTTTCATTTGTGAGATGCAAAAAAATCACATACTTCCCTTACAGTGTTGCTGCAAGAGATGATCAAATATGGAAACCTGGCACATAGTATGTTTGTAATATGTTTTAGTTTCCTCTTCCACCTCTCTCTTTAAATGATAGTTAATGTGATTGCTCTTTGAAATAAAGCATGACTTCCATTTAAATAAAAAAAAAACATCTCTCTTGGCTGCTGCTTTTATCTACACCCTATCATTATTAGGCATAATATTCTAAAAGTGAATTATTTTTTTCCAAATCTATAAGGCTTTAGACAATAGCTTTAATAAGGGGGACAGGGGAGGGACTGTGAATTCTGTTCAGGGTTGGAGAAGCAAAGAGGGTCCCTTTTCAAAACAACAAAGATGCATGGGAGTCAATACTGAGAGGGGGTCTATTTGCAATTAGCCAGGTTGTCTAGCAGTTTCTTGGCTCTTAGCAGCATGAAGCTGGTATTGAAGTCAGCATTCTGGACAAATCTGCAGTGCAGCTCTAATGTGGCTGCCAGGTTCTGCACTGAGCTATTTCTAACATCTTCATCTAGAACAATTAACATGTGAGAAACAGGTAAGAAAAAGAGAATTCAGGCAGTCTGCAGGTGGCAGCTTGACACCCTTTTCATAATTGTTTCTCAAGTACCTGTGAGTGGGCAGAGATGGAGATACAGAGGTAAAGGCCTGCTCTGGGAAGATCTGGGGCCTGAAAATGTGCCCTACAGTCCACATCCTATCCCTGAGGCTGAAGCTGTGCTGCTCCTGACCTGTGATTCAGAGGGGAGCAGTCAGAAGAGAGGGTTGAGGTTTCCCTCTTGGGCTCCTCCTCTGTGCTGTGCTGTGCTGTGCTGTGCTGGGCATGATTCCCTGTAAGGCAGGTATTAGGCGATTTCTCACAAACAGTGGTTACATTTAGCAAGCGATTTCCCTTTGGGTTGCAAATTGTGATAGAACAAATAGTGTGGGATATGTTGGCTTAATGGAAGAATAGCAAAAGAAACAGCAGATAATCATTGACAAGAATGGTCTGGAGTTGAGGTTTTATCCACCTTCATCAGCTCATTTGACTTCTCTCCTCCGAGTCCTAAATGTAGGTAACTAGTGCTTGATTACAGAGGTCTTGATTTTCCTTTTGTCAGGATAACTTGGAACTACAGTGTATGCTTCATTTTTCTTTTCCTTTCTTCCTTCCTTCCTTTTCCCCTTCCTTCCATTATTTTTTGCTGCACTGGGGATCAAACCCAGCAAGCACTCTACTGCTGAGCGAGACCCCAGCCCACACTGTACATTTCTTTAAGGTTTTGGCAGTATCATCCTTTCACAGATGAAGAGCCTGGGGCCTAAGGAAGTGAAGTGGCATGCTGTTATTGACATTAGAACTCAGATCTCTTGGCTCAAATTGTGGGTCCCTCTCCATTCTCTCATAGCAGCAGGTCTCAAACTTCAGTGTGCATTTGAATCATAGAGAGGGCCAATGACTACACAGATTGTTGGGCTCCAGCCCCAGACTCTCTGAGCCAATAAGACTGGAGCAGGACCTAAGACTATGCATTTCTTGTAAAAGCCCAGGTTATGATCACACTGCTGATCCCAGAACACACTTAAAGAATCACAACCCTACAATATATCTAGTCAATTTAACCAGATTGCTGGGGACAATGCTGTTCTCCAAACTCAGAGCTGGTCTTTCTCCCTCCTCATCCAAAGCCCTGGAGGCAAGGAAAAGGGTGCTTACGTGGTTGAAGCCAGGCCGTGATTCAGGTTTTCCTGCCATCCTGGGCCAGCAGCTCCATGTTGGCTCAGACAAATTCAACCAATTTAGTTGTTCATCCCAAGATGGAAGCTCTGTGCCCCAGAGAAGATGAGGCCTCAACTTCAATGATAAAGGAGCAATTTTTTTTTCAGAGAGAACCAGTACTGTAGCTGGTATTAGAATTTCTAGTAGAACTCCTGCCTAAGCCTCTACTTTGCATGGGAACCCAAGAGTACGCCCATTACCTGTTTTTCCAACAGGACAGGGATTTGGGGGGTCTGGGTAGCCCTGATCCTCACTGAAGTCCTTAGGAATGTTGTCACCAGTCAATTCTGCCACAATGTTGGGGATGTTGCCAAAAGGCCCCAAGTGCTGCAGGCCTTCATGAGCGCCACCTGAGAAGGAATCAGAAATAAGTTCATTGCAATGCAATTAAATTCATTTTAACTACTATTAATCCAGGTGTACCATACAGGCAAAGTGCTGTGTTCTATGCTGTGGGGAGAGAAATATAAACAAAACAGTTCCAGCCCTCTAAGGGGTTAGAAATTCAGCTACAGAAACAAATACTATATCTATCTATCATCTATCCCATCTAATTTCTGCACTAGGTAGATTGTATATGACCTATAACAGAAATATGAAGACCGCATTACAGAGTATGGAAAAGGGAGAGTTTCATTTGGTTGGTGGAATGGGAGGGCTTCTTGGATGAGTTGGCACTTGCATGGCACTCTGGAAGCTGGGCATGGAGCTGGGGTTCAGGGTGGGGATATATATGGAGGCAGCTGCTTAAAATACATTATGAGAAAAAGGTGAAGAAAAATTCCCACTTATCCTGCCACTGTGGCTCAACCCACTTAAAATTTAAGGCGTTTATTCCAATCTTTCCTCCTCAGCATCTTTTTATACATAAAACTTTACTTGCTTTCATTTCATATTAAAGCATTCATCTGCATGGGTTCTATTCCAGTAATTATAAATGACTATGTAGTATTTCATCCAATCGCTGTACCATGACGTATTAACCGTTCCCTTATTGTGAGACATTTAATGTTTCCCAATTTGTTTTAGGCATTTAATTTTTTCCATATTTTGGATTAACTTTCCTCAGGATAAATTCCCAGAAGTCTAATTACCAGGTTCAAAGGCTATAAACATTTTTATGTCTCATGACATTGTAATGCCAAATGTTTTCCAGAAAGGAGGTACTAATTAATAAACTATCATCAACAAAATATGAAAATACTATTTTAGATCATCCTCACTAGCACTGGGTTTTATAAAAATAAAATTTCATACTTTCTCTGCCAATTTTAATTTAGAAAAATTTTTATTTTTATTTTTAAATGCCTTTGAATTTTCAGCTCAAATATTTCCTATAAGTTTATCTACTAGTTTTGATTTCTTTGTTATGACTTATCTGTTTATGGTCTTGGAATTAAAATATTTCTCACCAATTTGTACAAGCATTTTACATAATAAAGATATTAGGGCTTTGTCACAATTTGTTGCAAATATTTCCCCATGTTGTCTGACTTTGAATTCTCATCGTTATTGTAATACTTTACAACATACGTCTTTAATATTTGTTTAGTCAGACTTGTCGTTTTTATTCTCCTTTGTGACTTCTTCTTGTCCTTCTAAGCTTACAAAGTTGTTGCTCCTCTAGAGGTACTATCCACATTTGGACATTTCTTTTAGTTTTTCTATTTTTTAAATTGACTCTTTAATACATATGTTATTTATTTTGGTGTCTATGAAAAGTTAACCTATTATCCTGCCAGCATTTATTTAAAAAAAAATTCTGTCATTTCCCATTTATTTCATGCCTCCACCAAATTTCTATGTGCCTCATACCAAAACCTTCTCAGAGCACCAGGGCCCATCAGAGAATAAGAACAACCCATACTGATTGCATGACTTGCTTTACTATATATGTATAAATGCATCTCAACCAATTTCTCAACTCTTTTTTTGTCACCCTAACATTTTTAAAAGGTTCAGGAGATTTCCTTTTCCAGCATTCCAGCAGAGAGCAGACCATTTCTTGGAAGTATTTCATATTTATCAGCTTTATTTGGAGCCTGGGAGCCCCTCACAGCTGCCTCAGTGCATAGCACCCTGTATGTAGACTCATACAAGGGAGGTCAACTCAGAATCAAAAGATGACTTGGCAAGCCTGAAATGAGGACCAAATTTGGTGAAGATAACTCCACCTTCCACCTCCATGGAATGAGCTTACCTACCGGCCAGATTACCCAAGTCCAACTGGAGGGACTTCTCCCTGTGTACATGGGCGCTTGCTTTTGTTATTGTTGGCTCAGCCAACTCCACTTTGGATTGACACATTTTGTTCTTTGGGAATGTAAATATATTTAGTAGGATCATGGTTGGATCAGTGTCCTGGGAGTCACGTTGTCTCTATGAAGCTACTTTGCATCATTCCATTTCCATTTATTATGCTTGATTGAAGTTTAACTTTAAAAGGACAATCTTATCTCCCTTAATTCCTCCTAGTTCTCAAATTCATAAGCCACCAACTGGCTGGGTTATTGGTTTTGTTCATGTTTATATTTCATGATTTGCACTGAGAGTGGACAGCCTGCAAGATTTTTACATTTTAAAAAATAGATTTCCTTTGTGAACTAGTATATTATTATTTTGTATATTTCTCACATGGACATTTAAAATAAGGTATTTTATGTCACCCACAAATGTCTAAAAATGGCCAATTATTCAACATTTTTATGTCCTTATTCATATTTTATTATAATCTAATGGTTATATGTTAACATCTACTACTACCAATAAGTATCTGCCAGTCTCTAACTTATTGCCATTTTAATTTTATCACTTTGATGCTATGTTAGTTGGCATGTCCAAGAATATAAATCCTTCCTTTCAACAGCATTAGTAATTGGTTATTAAATAAAAATTAATTCATAAATCATACTTTGATTTATATTTCTCCTATTAGCCTGCTACTCTCATTCCATTGGCTTGTCATCTCTTTATTTTTACCATTCTGTATCTTTATGATGGTTTGTCCAATTTATACTGTGGTGACTGCTCTCAGAGGTACTCTGAAGATACAAAATTATTATTACACATTAACTCAAAAGCTGCAAAGATAAAATGGACCCATCAGTGCACTTAGTATTGATATATCTGAAGCTTTGTATAATCTTGGCTCTGTAGCCACCCTATACTTGCTATGGGGCATGCTCCCTGCTATGTCAATGCACGTCTCAACTTTTGAAAGCACCCTAGTATTATTATGTGCCAGGAATCATCCAACTTGGCTCAAAGGCCAATGCATGTCTTAATGCTCCATTAGTAATTAATGAAGGAAGCAAACACAGTCTCCCTTATGGAAGGCCTGCCAAGGCTCTGTTTACCTGTGTGCACCAGAGCCATTAACATGAATGCCGCACTTGTTAGGAAGCAACAGATGTTTAGAACCAGGCAGATGTATTAGAACACAAGCTCTTTTCAAACTGCACTTAATGACATCAAATCAAAACACTCTTGCTGAGGTAGGAACTGTGGGAGATGTGTAGAAGTAAAAAAAAAAAAAAGTTGCCCTTGGCACTCAGGAGCTGAAGTTTTTAGACAACTAAACACTTATGAAAAATAACTTGAAAATCATACAGTTGCAGACCTAACCAAATGCTAGTTAGTTATCTGGTTCATTGTAATATTTAGACTTTGTTGATCTATTACACTTGAAGCCACATCAACCAAAATGTTACGATGCTAGGGGTGATATTTGTTTCACTCACCTCAGTCTCCTTCACTATCTTACATTAACTGCACTAACATCCAGATGCATTTTAAAATGATTAACCATTCAATTGATTTAAAAAGTATTTATTGAGCATATCCTACACAGAAAGACTTGGAATAAGTACTAGAGGGTCAAGGATGAACCAGATTAATGTATCCCCTTCTCTCATAGGGTTTACAGTCTACAGGGGATACAAAAAGAAACAAACACTTGGAAGGCACTTGTAATGGAACTAGGATACAGCAGGATGTCACAGCTGTGCAGAGGAGAAAGACCTAATCCATCTCTCCTGCTGGAAGCAGCATATCAATGATTTTGCTAAAGATATAGAAGATAAAAATGACAGATATGGTTCCTATTCTTTAGCTGGTGCTGCAGACTAGCTGGTTACTTAAGATTCATACAATAAACCGGTGGTGTGGTGTGTAATAAGGTATATTCCCCAGCAAAATTCATCATGGTATAGAAGATAGTGGGTGGTGGTATAGACCACTGACCACTGTTCAAGGTAGGTTGAGGGAAATTAAGATGATCCCCTCTAAGACTGTTGCTCAAACTCAAGAGTGCAGTGACAAGAATTAGGATTAGGGTGGCCACAGCTTGAGTAGAAATAAGATTTCTAGCAATGAGACAAGAGAGATGAGTCAAAAGTCTGAAATTTCCTGAGACTAAAGGTCTGCTGATTTTTTTAAATAACACTATTAGAAAAAACAAGATCTTTCACCTTTGAAATTATTTCAGGTAATTAATTTTATCTCATAATGATGTGCTATTTATCTGTTCCCACCACAGCCATAGCAACCCACAAATATCTCTAGAGAAAATGGAAAATAACTTAATTCTTATCAAATGAGTTTTAAAACCCAGTTTGATTTATGGAAGCTTTGTATGATAAAATTGGTATCAGGCGGCTGTTTATTTCCAAACTCTAGATACTGATTCTTTGGTGGATTTTCTTTGTATCATTATGGCAACAAAGTTGTATACTCAGCTGTGATTCTTGGAAGCAACTGTGGGGAGGAAGAAGGAAAAGGATACCTGTGTAGGTGATCTGGGTGGGAGTGTTCTTGGTCTGTGCTGAAATACTCCATAAAAGTCTGCTAAGCTGAGGCTGGAGCGGTGGCTCAGCAGTTACTGCACTTGCCTGGTATGTGTGAGTACGTGAGTTCAAACCCCAGCACCACATATGCAATGAAGTGTCCAAGGAATGAAAGTCATACGAAAAACTAAATGAAAGTTGCTTCTCTCTCTCACTGTCCCCTCTTTCTTTAAAAAAAAAAAATGTCTGCTAAGCTTTGAACCATACCTGGCTTCCTTCTGCATCCCCCCCATCCTCTGCTTTGTGCCTGGATTTTCCCTCTCCTGCATATGCCTTTTTCAAGAAATAAAACCCCAAGAGTTAATAAGTGAGATGGTATCAAATTAAAAAGCTTCTGCACAGCAAAGAAAACAATGAAGAGAGTAAAGAGGGAGCCTGTGGAGTAGGAGAAAAATATGTGCCAGCTACTGTTCTGACAGGGGATTAGCATTCAGAATATACAAAAAATTCAGAAAACAAATAAAAAAAAAACCAATCAACAGAGGGGTAGAAGATCTAAATACACATTTCTCAAAAGAAGAAACACAGGGGCTGGCACAGTGGCTCGGCGGTTACGGTGCTTGCCCAGCAAGAGCAAGTACATAGGTTCAAACCCCAGCACCCACATACACAACTAAGTGTCAGAGCAATGAAAGCCATGTGAAAAACTCAATAAACATTGGTTCTCTCTCTCTCTCTCTCTCTCTCTGTCCTTCTTTCTTTAAAAAAAAAGAAAGGAAAAAAAACCACAAATGGCCAAGAGATATATGAAATAAGTTCTTCAGCAATCAAGGAGATATGAATCAAAGCTACATGGAGAGGTGTGGACGGCATTGGTTTGAAGAAGACCATCAGCATTGCCCTGGCGGAGCAGAGACAGGCCCTTAGGTTGGAGATATGGGTAACACACTGACTTACCGTGACCCAGGAAAGGCTGCCAAGGATGTCTTCAACAAGGGATATGCGTTTGGCATGGTCAAAATAGATCTGAGAACCAAGTCTTGTAGTGGAGTGGAATTTTCTGCTTCAGGTCATGCTTATACTGACATAGGAAACCTAGAGACCAAATATAAGGTCTGTAACTATGAACTTACATTCACCCAAAAGTGGAACACAGATAATCTTCTGGGACAGAAATCTCTTTGGAGAATAAGTTGGCTGAAGGGTTGAAACTGACTCTTTTTTTAAAATTAAGAGTATATAGAGATGCAAATGAGAGGGAAACATTATCAAACCATCAATGACAATGTATATATACATAGTTATCCAGGGGTAATGCCAAAACATGGATGACCACCTTGGGTTTCACCTGTTGCAGTTTCCCCCAGAAGAACTCTTGCATTAAATGGCTATCTCGTGGAGGAATGACATCTGCTTCTGAGATGGTTCCCCTATATTCCCACTCTCCAGTATCCTAGGAGTTCTTCAAATACCCTCCCCCCCACTCCCTCCCCCTCCCTACACCTCCAAGAATCCTAACAATAACTTCAAATTGTATGATTCTCAGCGTAATAGGGGGATGGCTCCCTAGGATACTTGAAACTGACTCTTGATACAACATTTGTACTGAACACAGGAAAGGAATGGGAAATTGAAGGCCTCCTACAAATGAGATTGTTTCAGTGTTGGCAGTAATGTTGATATAGATTTTTCTGGACCAACCACCTATGGCTGGGCTGTATTGGCTTTTGGAGGTTGGATTGCTGGCTATCAGATGAGTTTTGACACAGCCAAATCCAAACTGTCTCAGAATCACTTCACCCTGGGTTATAAGGCTGCAGTCTTCAAACTGCACACTCACATGAATGGTGGCCCTGAATTTGAGGCTCTATCTACCAGAAAGTTAAAGAGAAGATTGAAATGTCAATAAACCTTGCATGGACAGCTGGTAGCAACAATACCCGCTTTGACATTGCTGCTAAATACAAGCTGATTGTAGAACTTCTCTATCTGTTAAGTAAATAATGCCAGCCTAATTTGGACTGAGTCATATTCAGGTTCTTCAACCAGGAGTCAAACTGACCCTATCAGCTTTAATGGATGGAAAGAACTTCAGTGCAGGAGGGTGCAGGTTGGGTTGAGATTTGAACTGGAAGCTTAATGTGGTTTTGAACAAAGCATCAGATTTGTTCTTGGAAGTGAAGAGAAAAGCAACCACTAGGCTTTGGCCTTAAAATTCTTCCGTGAAATTTCAAAAGTGTGAACTTTTTATTCTTCCAAAGAACTGTAAATCTCCCCACACTGAAGTCTAGAGATTTCAGGTCCATCCTAACGGACGTTCTTAAAAGCATGCCAAGTTGTCATGCTTGTGCCACGTTTCAGTTGAGTTCTGCAGTGTTAATTTAAGTTTGTTCCTCAGCAACAGTGTAGCGTCATGTTAAAGGAAATAACCTGACCCTCTAGTTTGTACACCACATCCTGCATGTACCACACCACTTTTGCATGATATTTTAATATATTGGTCTCTGTAGTGGAATCTTTGGCTTTGCATCAGAGTAAAATAAAATAAACCCATCACACTTGGAACATAATTGCTTATCTGAAAAAAAAAAGCTGCATGGAGAACTCACTGAACCCCAGTTAGAATGGCAAGTATCAAAAATACAAGTAGCAATAACTGCTGCAAAAAATGTGGGGGAAGGTACACTCAGACATTGTTGGTGGACTGTAAATTAGTACAACCACTTTGGGAAGCTTTATGGAGAGTCCTCAAGATTAGGAAATGGAACCACTATTTGACCCACTCCTTGGTATTCATCCAAAGGAACTAAATTACTATACCAACACATGCACACCAATGTTTCTAGCACACACAGAGTTCACAATAACTAAGATTCAGAACCAACCCATGTGCCTATCAACAGATGAGTGGATTTTAGAAATGTGGTATGTATACCTAATGGCGTTCTACTCAGCCACAAAGAAGGATGAAATTATGTCATTTGCTAATGAACGGATGGAACATCATGCTAAGCGAGATAAGCCAGACTCAGAAAGTGAAGGGTTGAATGCTTTCTCTCACAAGTAGAAGCGAGAGAGGAAAAAGGAATAAAAATGAGGATCTCATGGAAATAGAAGAAAGATCAGTAGAGCAGAGGCAGGGAACCAAGGAGGAGGGAGAAAGTGAGGGAATGGAGAAGAAATGGGGAATGAAGTTGATCAAATTCTGCCATGTGCATGTATGAATATGTAACAATGACTTTCACTGTTATATATTAACTACAATGCACCAATTTAAAAAACAAAAGATAAATGGAAGATCAATAGAGTGGAGGAAGGGGCTCAGAGTGGGGGGATGGGAGGGAAAGGGGAAGTTCTGGGGATTGATTTGGAGCAAATTATGTTATATGCTTTTATGAACACATCAAAATGAATCCATTATATGTAACTATAATGCTCTAATAGTTTAAGTGTGTATGCATATCATATTGTTACTTTAAATGCATTTATTATTGAACAATAACTCAATTCCTTAATAAAATATTTTATAAAAAAAGCTCTAATAAAAACACTTTTAAAAGTCCTGTGAGATGGTTGCTTGCCTGAAGTCTCAGCACATTGGTGCTATTTTGGAGTCTGGGGTTCCAGCATGGTTTCTGCTCCAAAAGACACAAGAAGAACCCCCAGGGGGCCTTATGCAGCCTTTGTGTATCTTTCTAACGGGCTCCCATCTTTCATGGACTAGCTCTAGCTCCAGAGCAACACATGGCAGAACCACCTGTCAGGATAATGGAGTTTCTTGTGGCTTCTAGCTTACTTAGAGGACCCAATGTGTCAGTGGCCAGGGCTTTGGCTTCCCATTTCAGAACCAGGCACCAGCAGAATCACTCTGAGATGGGAAGGCAGCCATCGTCCTTGCTACTGTGGTCTGAGTGCTGGCTCACGCCAGAAGGCTGAGAGCATCCAGACAGAGTCCCTGCCCTGCAGACTTTGCTCACTATTTGGTAACACCCTGACAAATTTTCAGCCAGCAGAGTCCCATCAGTACCCCCACCCCACCCCATGCTGAGCTGTCCATGGACTCTTGCAGCTGGGCATTGGAGCCCGGCAAGAAAGAAGAATTGTGGCAGGCTGCCTGGTGCCAAGGAGCCAGTCACCCACCTCATAAAAAGGAGCTCCGTGAGGAGAGGTGGCAGGGAGTTGGAACACGCTCTTCAATACCAGCCATTCAGTGGAAGGGACAGGAGCCAGCAGTTTTCACTTATGTTACCACAAACAGCAGACGCTAAAAATACACTGTGGTCTCTCGTCCTTCGCTCCTCCAGCGAGTCTCCATAAATCATTTCCAAAGCGATGACCAGCTTTTCTGGGAGACTGAAGCAGTCAGATAGGCGACTCCAAGGCATGGATGCCCCTCAGGTTTTTCCCATGTACTCCTTCAGAAGCTGAAGGTGCAAGGGAGAAATGGGGAGATGGGAAAGACTCCCCAGCCCTCGGCTCAGAGAAGGGCAAAGAAAAGTGGAGCAAAGGAGGCCTGGCTAATGTGAAGCAGTGAGAGGACAGGAGGGACTAAGCGGGGTCCGTCCAAGGGAACCCCAAGGACCATACTAAAGAAGGTCTCACTTGCCCTGATATTTTAGTTTTTTCCATGACTTAAAGTAGACACCCTTTTACAAAAAGCACAGTCATTTCTCCATACTCGGAGGACATATCAATTAGCATCGGAACAATCTGTGCCTCAGTTTCTCCTTCTTGGGACAGCATTCAGGCAGTGTCATCAGCATTACTGTCTCCCCTGGAGAAAAAAAGACAGAGGCAAGAGGAGAGGGCTGGAGAAAGACAGACGAGTTAACACTTATTAATGGGAAAAGTCTGGAAGGAATGGCCAACGCTAGGTGGGCTTTAAGCTTCTAGATGTCTCATCTCCACTGTTTCTGTTTCCTGCGACTCAAGTAATTCAAGTGGCTCAAAGGAAGAAATAAAAAGAATTGAATGATTTCTGTACGAGTCCAGTCTCAAAATCAACTCTGTGTATTAAGACTTTTCTTTTTTTGCCTTGATTCCTACCAGGAAACCTGAGTCCTTAAAATGCAAACATACTTATGGAAAGTAACTGTTTTCATCTACTGAGGATCCACAAACAAAACTGCACTTTTACATAAAAGAACCTTCTGTAGCTTCCTGTTTTGAGGGCTCTGATTCAGGGCCACCTTCTGCCAAGCTGTGATTCCAAGAATCTCCCACTCTTGCAGCATCTCAGTTTCCTCACTTTTAACTGGGGATGCTACGCTTGTGGGCCAACCGATACTGCAGATCGAGTGTTTACTGCTGTATGTAGTGAGCACTCAGCAAATGCCAACTACTTTTATTATCCAAACATCATTTCCTAATGGCATGATTAGCAGAGCATAGATCCTACATATTTTTCATTCTGATGATCACAGTGCAGTAGCTGGGATTTTGCACTACAGTAGCTCAAAACTTTTTGCTAACACCTGTGACTCCTTATCAATTTAAAACTAAACAATTAAATTAATACTTGAGCTCTCAACCTAATCAATTATTTTTCCAGGCAGGCCTCTTCAGGTGCCATAATACCCTTCTCTCAAGCAGCTTGCCCTCCAGTTACAGGGAACAAACAGTGCGTCTGACGTTAAGTGCCAGTTTGTTGGGAGAGACCATGAGAACATACGGGAAGAGAAATACCTCCCCTAGAATGCGCACAAGCCTTTACTCTTAGACATGGGTACCGTGGCCTGCACTCTCTTCCCTGCGAATGTGAGCTGTTTAGAATGGTGAGGGCTTATGTTGCAATATCCACCTTCTCCAAACCCCAAAGCACTTAGCAATTGGGAAAAACAATGGAATGATTCTATCTATGGTGAATTGGCTTGTTCCTTGATTTGCCTCAGGGCAGGGGGCTGACGTGGGCAGTTTACTAGACTTGAGTGCTCCTAGTTGGAGCCTGGTCCCCATGAGCCCATGGGGCAAATGCCCCATCACTGGCTCATCCAGTCCCTATGGGTGACCTGAATCCGGGTGAGCCTTGGCAGATGAGCAGGGCGACACCCATTGTTCAGATAGCTGCTTGAAAGGTGATTGTGTTCATTCCTCTTCTTTCTCCTTCTGCCTCCCTCCACCCCCAACCCACACTAGGATCTAAAAATCTCAGGCTCCTTTGGGACCAGGGGCGACATTATCATCATCTACTTGGAGGCACGCAAGAGTGGAGGCAGAATCGCAGTCCTCAGCATACAGCATTTGCAGCTTTCACATCTACATGTGGTCCCAATTTAGGATCACAAGCAGAGTTGTTTATTTTAGAAAAGCTTTTTAGTTCACTTTTAAGGTATTTTGCTTAGGCATTGCTTGCTTTTCAAAAGGAGAAAATGTGTATTTTTTCCAAAGTGTGTTTGTTTTGGCTGTTTACTCATTTGCAAAAGTTCAAATTTTATTCTATGAGTTTAACCAATTTCCCTACAGCCACCAGAAGCCCCACCCTTCTCCAACACATACACAAAAATCCAAACAATAAAACAGGATAATTTAGAAATGAGGCATTTTGAAGATACTTGCAAATCTGTCAGGTTTTGAAAAAATAGGTAGTTTGCAATAAATAGCACTTCCAGCTCCTTTTGTTTAATTGGTGCATTATAGTTGCACATATGATGGGATTTGTTGCCACATATCCATAGATGCACACAATACAGCAATACAATTTGGTCAGTATCGCCCTCCCCCCCCAACCCCTCTACTTCCCTCCTCCCGGTTCCTTAATATAACTTTTATTTGCTGCCTGAAATGAAGTCTCAGCTCATCAATTTACATGGAGGCCAAGTGTGTCTTTATACTGAGGTTAAGGCCCATTTTTGGTCCTTTAAAAACTATTCTATGATTCTTGCTGAAATGATATGATCTCGCTGGGGTTCAGACTGGCACTTATGTTGAGATATCAGTTATTCTTGAAGAAGTAACAAAATGAAATTGTGGTGGTGGCTGCAGATTAGGTGAGGATGTGGGCAAACCTCACAAAAGGTCAAAATATGAATTTGGACCCCTAGCATTTGGTTCCGCAGAGTGCCATACTGCCTCCAACTATTTAAAGCCCTACCTACTGCATCTTCCTTTCTGAACTTGGCTCTGACAGCATGCTCTGTCCAAAGCTGCTCTTCTCTCAGTGACATGACAAGTCCTGCAGGTCATTCCTCTGAGTAAGGTTCTCTACCAACATGACGGTGAGTGCTGTTGACGTGTGGTGCTCAGCATGATTTCTTCCATCGCCATCCATTTACCTTCTAGGGAGTAATTCTGGTTTAAGAATATATGCAATCATATTGTTACATTATGTGCATTTATGATTGTACAATAACTTAATTTCTTAATAAAAAATTTTTTAAAAAAACACATGGTGCTCTGCTCCTGCAATACATTTGTACCTCACAGGCCTTCTAACTTCAGTTGCAGGAATTCTAGGCCCTCTGTTTTATCACTTAAAAAGACAGAGAGGATGTAGCTCAGTGGTAGACCACTTACCTACCATGCTCAAGGGCCTTAGTTCAATCCCCCAGAACCCCCCCCCCACACACACACCAGGCTCTATCCTTAGGTTAGGAAAAAGGGTAATAGCAGAGACTACCCTGATCACCCTGGTAGGCAGGCAGAAATCAACATAGGCAGGACCTCAGCCAGGCAAATCTGAGAAATTCATAAAGCATCAGTGATCAGGCATGCAAGGGGTGGCTTCCAACACAAAGGCAGCAACATGCAGAGGCTTGGTAAGGAGGGAAGGTTTGGTGAAGATGACTTCAAATATGACTCCATGAGAGAGGAGATGACCCTCTGTCCCAGACCCAGAGCTCTTTCCAGCCAACCTACCCTTGTAGGGGAAGCAGGCTAGTGGGGACACAGCTGGCAGCAGAGACCCTGATGTACCCACTCTGGCTGGGGAGGAGGTGGGTGGTGGCAGGGCCTGGTGCTGAACTGATCAGAGGAGGAGCACAGCATGGTTGGGGGGTACATGCCTTAGGCATGTAAGTGTTCTATCACATCAGTCCCCTATCTTCGTCTGTAGCCTGACACTCAATTTGTGTGGAGGAAGGTCTCTGGGCCATGGCAAAGAATATTCTCACTTGACCTTACAAATTGGCACCTGAGTTATCAGCTTCCTATTTCCCTTTCTTCATCCGAAACTGCTGAAGATGGCTAGAATACACATGTCTTGGACAGACTGACCTTCCTGTAGGACACGCTTTTCTGTGTCTGAGTTTCTAGCAGTCACTACCTTTTTTTAAAAAAATTCCAGCCTGAGGAGGGGAGAACATGTGGCTGGGAGGAGAAGGGATGCTCAGACTAAATCCTCTACAAACTTCTGGTAATGTTTTTCTGGCCTGTATTCCCATCTCACAAAAATATTCCCAACTTGTTCCTTTTGTATCCATGTAATCACTACATGATGATAGCAATTAAGAACATAACAACAATGAAACAAACAAAAAGTGCCCAGCCATCCATTAAGTGTCACTTGTCTGTCAGGCCCCATACCTGGAGCTGGGACCCAATGACATATTGTAGAACCCAGACTGAAAGGGCACACAAAGCTGTGTGGACAGTGTAAGCAATTCATACCTTAACAGACAGAAGAGGGATACCTGGTAACACACACGTAGCAGGTAAAGCACCCCATACAAATATTGACAATATATCACTTTTTATAAACCATAAAAGAGGCAATCTCTCTTGCCCACCCATGATAGTAGGGTTATACATGATTCAAATTTATACTTAACTCCAGCCTGGTGTTTAATGTTGGTGTCAATCTCCATATCCACTCCCACCAAATTTTAACCAGAACAACTGATGAAAAATAATGTTGGCCTAAGAAATTTTCAGTCTTTCTTTGTCAACTACTTTGGAATAGTGTATAGAAGCACCATCTGATATAAATATAATGTAAACTCATTCATAGTTTCAAATTGTCTACTATCCTCATTTCAAAAAATTTAAAATGACATTAAATTTAGTAGTTTATTTTACTTATGCCAACATATCCAAATTCTTGTCATTTCAATGTGTAATTAATATTAAAAAATAGCAATAAGATATTTTGTATTTTTCATATTGTTTTAAAAATATGATGTGTAGTCTTTACTTGGAGTACGTTGCAATTCAAATCAGCCATATTTTGAGTGCTTAGGAGCCACATGGGGCTGGTGACAAATATATAGGATGAACAGGAAAACAGGAGGTTCAGCTTAGGGACCCAAAATGCAGCCTCTGCAAACCAGCTGCCTCAGTTTGAATCCTGGCTCCATCACACTGGCTGCATGACAATATTTGTGAAATGCAAATAATCCCAAACATAAGGGGTTAGCATGAGGCTACACTAAAATAGTCCATGTAAGACTTCTTCAGAAATTGTGGAAAATACAAGGTGTTTAATGAAAGTGAACTGTGTTCATCATTTTACACATTGAGAGCTCTATAGGACTTAGGTGATCCTGATCAAGCTATTGTCTCTATAAAATAGGGGCAATGATAATACTTCGTTGAGAATATGAACTGGTTCAAGCATAGCACTTAATAAATGTTCTTTTCTTCCCCTTTGGATTCAGGTATCAAGGAACAGAAATAGCCAAAGATCAGTTGGGTGGGGATGGAGGTAAATATACTTGAATAACTGGTAGTCTGGGTAGTCACCTGTACTGAAAGCTACCAGATGGCCCCAAGCAACTCCCCTGTTTCTTTCATGGTCCTTTCACTAGACGCTATGTAAGAGTAAGCCAGCTCACTGTTCTGCAGGCCAACAGAGACCCACGTGCATCTTATAGGAAGTATTCCTGTGTACACCATGGTTAGCATTTTAAAGCGATAGCCCTGACTCAATTCCCTTGTGTTAATAAGAAGTAAAACTTGGGCAAGAGAAGACCAAATTTTAATTATATGATTCAAAATCTCTAATGGCAATGGTCTTCATTGCTTTTCTACTTAAAGGGTTTTTTTTTTTCATTGTTAATGGTTCATACATAGTTTTGAGAAGGAAAACTTAAAATTTTTAATTAAAACCACATCCTAAGTACCCTTCTGTTCCTCTGCATATTTGTTTATTTTTTTCTTAGGATTGATTTGTTAAGAGTTTTGGAATTACCGGGGAAGAGCTTTTGAGGATGTTTGAAATCTGTGATTCAGAACAGGGAGGGATACCTGGGTGATGGGATTGGAGTGACATCAGAATCAACCAGCCACTCCTCAAACCGTGGGCTCTGGAACCCACTGCCCTGCGTTTCAAGGAGCTGTTGTAAACCCGCTATGGTTGTAATGCCCCTCTGTGCTTTCAGGTTTCAGAAGGCTCATTTCCGAGTGACAGTAAAGCTGCCAAGGGAAGCAATGAGGATCAGATGACACCAGGGCACAGTGCGAAGGGAAATTCTGATTGGAGGAGCACAGTGCTTGGTTTTACCTAAAGGGACTTTGAATTCACAGCTCTGCCTCCCCGCTCCTGCACAGAAATTCAATAAAACTAAATGCAACAATAAAACATGGAATAAGACAAACATACCAAAACCCTTCAACTAAACCAGCTCTATCTCCATGTTGCATCTTTCAGAAAGAGGCAGAAGCAAGGATTTAAAAGAAAAACAGCAATGCTAATGTGATTAAACAAACAGACCTGGATAAAGATGCTTTATCAAATGGAAATTAAATACATTTCTTGGGAATAGGCATAAACTATTCAGGATACCTTAATATTCTAATTGTTCCAGTGACATTAGACACTTTTTAGGATAGAAGTCGCCTTGATATATAAAAGCAAAACTTTAATGTGACATTTCAAGGCAGTGATTTCAGATTTAAGATAGTTTTTTTTTTTCCCATGTGTGTATGGGGGGGAGGTGTGGGTTGATCACAAAAATATCATGTACATCTTATAAAGTTTGTAATTCAAATACCCCAAAGGGTTTTACTCATGACAACAGCCACCTCCCCTCTGAGAGGCAGAGGAAGAAAAATAATCATGAGAGGAAGATTCCTAGAGACCAAAACTTGAGACACAAATAGAGGCAGGGCCCCTTGGCCATCTCTGGCCTAGACCACATGGGCAAGGAGCCTTGTCCACCTCTGCCTTCCTGTCTCATCTCCTGAGTTAAGCAACAGCTTCCTGACCTCACAGTTCCTTCAGTATTCCTTTACATGTAGCAGGTGCCTCCAAGTCATGAAATGGAGGTGACTAAATGACTCTTAGTAAGACAGGTATTGTTGTTCCAAGAGGTGAATTTGCAGTGAATAAGATCTTGTCGCTCACTTGTATAGACCATTCTTAAGGTCCTGGACCTAATTTTGTATTTTTAATTTTGCATTACTTTCCTTAAAGAGGGCTCCCAAGTTGCACAAGCTTCAGGCCTCCCCGAATCTGACTCAGATCTAGGTGGTGAATGCCATCTTGGGTTCTTCGTCTATCATTATTTTAACTCCTTCTCATCCAAAGGAAATGTAAGTCAATTAGCTTTGTAAGCATGGCCAAATGAGGCCTGGGTTTTCTCATTTTTGAAAATGAAAGGTGATTGGATTTGATTCCTCAGATCCCAAAAGAGAGGTATGTGTAACACATAGTGAGAAAAGAGGAAGCAAAGGCGATCACTGTGGCCCTAATGCTGGCCACTCTGCTAACAGCTGGTGTGTGACTTTTAGTGAAGAGTTTTACCTCTGAGGCCTTAGATTTCTCTACCACGAAATGAGGCAGGTTCACAAGACACCTCTCTGAACATTCATCTTGTCCCTCGAGAATTTGTGCAGTACGTTACCTCTTACACCCACTCTCTCTGGGTGCTCACAGCACCACAGGCAGTAGGCAGCGGAATGTCCTGGTGAGCTTCTGAAGAATTAAGTAGTCTTTCTGCTATACCACATTGAGATGTTTGCCAGCTGAATGGCAAATAAGCCTGATGTCATCAATTTTGATGCCCTTCAAAGATGCACATTATCATGCTCAGTCAAAGAAGACAGTCTGACATGAACCAGAATTGCAGCTGGCCCAAGAGGCCCTGGATTTGAAGCTGCCGCAGTATGTACAACCAGTGTGCAGGGAAGGGCTGTCTTCTTTTGTTTCCATTCAAAACCGGGTTCCCTTTTCTTCACCATTTGACTCCTACTGCTGACAGCTAAAAATCATTAGAATCACAACCCCCTTCCCACACACGCAAATTCATGAGCAGAACTACCAAATTTTAATTCCTGGAGAGATTTGTGGTAGGAAACTTTTATTTCAATAGTTGCCCTGATAATTCTGATGATCCACCAGATGGGGGGAAAAATCACTGTTCGAGGTGGATTTTTCTGTCCTAAGAGCCTGGAAATGCTGTATCACTTGAAATAATGACTCTGTTTAGCTACCCTGATGCCTCTGCCACAAAGTCAGGCTGGGGTAATACTGGGTAAGGCAGGTAGCAAGAGGTCACAGCCCTGTCATAAAGGCCACCTGTTATATGATTTCACTTACAAAAAATGTCCAAAATAAATAAATCCATGACACAGAAAGCAGATTAGGAATTGAGAGGAAGAGAAAAAGGGGGCAGAGATGGGGGGATGGCTAATGGGATAGAGTTTCTTTTTGAGGTGATAAAAAATGTTCTAAAATTGGTTGTTGTGATGTTAATAAATAAATGTTGTGATCTTAATATATCCATGAGATTGTATGCTTAAAATGGGTGAACTGTATAATATGTAAACTATACCCAGAAAGTTTTCATATATAATAATTTTTAAAAGCCCTAACTTTCCTGTCCCCTTCTACACAAACACACAGGTGCACCATGACAACTGATGGTCATTGCCACGTTAATGACAAATGTCCAACCAGCGAATGCCCTGGGTGTGTGGATAGCACTCTCACCAGCTCTCTTCCTAGGGCCACTCACAGCCTCCTCCAGCGCCTCTGCCCAGAGAAATCAAATCATCCCGGGCCGATGGCGCCACCTCGTGGCCACGTCATGAAATCTCTGACAGTTCCCTCTGCACTACCTCCCCTGCGCCAACTGCGGACAAACAAGCCTTCCTCCCTTTCCTTTCAACTTCACAGTCCCATTATCTCTGTTTATGTAATCTCCAACTTATACAAAAGAATTCCCTTGCATATCTTCTCTCTTATTTTGCACCACGCCTTCTACTGCTGCTAAAAACCTTAAAGAACTTTGATTATATGCCTGCATGTGAAAATGCAAAGTAGAAAGTCTTAAAATGGTTAAGTACAATCAAACCTAATAAAGAGCTGTGCATCTTGTTAAAGAAGATTTGAGGATGAGCAAAGCAAGTATCTATACAATAGGTGGGAAATGCTCTGTTTTGTTGGTAATGAAATAAATACAAATTTAAATAATTTGTCAAATTTTAAAATAAAAAAAAATACAGATACAAGTGAGACAAGTTACCAATATAGAACAGCTATACTGGTTCAACATTTACAGAAAGCAGTCTGATAGCAGGTAGGAGATGGAACCTAAAACAATATGCTAAGACTAGATCCAACTACTCTTCTCATAGAAATATATACCCTAGAGGATTTAGCAAGAGTTTGAAGAAAGGTTTGTGTGCAGATATGTTCACTGAAGCAGTGTTTACGATGAGGGTAAACTGGAAAAACTCTAAATGCTCAACATTTGGGGCTATGGCACACCTATATAATAAGATATAATGCAGTCACTAAAAATAATTACATTGGTTATGATACAGAAAAGGTCTTGCTATACATAATATTAAGTATAAAAATGCAGATAAAAATATTTACAGTATGATTTTTAGAGTTACATATACACAGAGAGAGAAAAAAAGAAAAAATTGAAAAAAAAAACCCTGCACATATTCATACAAAAAGAGACTGGAAGAAAACAGGAACCTAAGGTTGAAAAAGAGTACCCCTAGGTGGTAGAGTTTAAATGCTCTCTATTTTTTTCTAAATGGTTTTTATTACTTTCATAATAAAAAATACTTAAAACTTAACTATAGTGTCCTTAAATGTACTCAAAATGTCCTTCTGAATGTGCAGGGGCAAAATAATAAAATAAAATAAAGCCTCCAGAACAATGGAGATTTTCAACAGACCAATGGTTTTCAACAGAAGGTGATTTTGAACCTTAGGTGACATTTGATAATTTCTGGAAACATTTTTTGTTGTCCCAACTTGAGGGGGGTCTACTAGCCTCTACAGGGTATAGGCCAGGGATGCAACTCCCCTCAAAAGAGAATTATCCAGCCCAAATGTCAACAGAGCTGAGAGTCAAACACACATAATTGGAATCCAGACCCCAAGCCTCTTAGTTGTCCAATCTGGGCATGTCACTCACACACCGTAAACTTCCACTTTCCCTTGTAAAATAGAATTACGCACACAGGATTTCTGAGCTTAAAATAATAACGTATAAAGTGTCTGGCACACAGATACAACATAGATGTTAGTCCCCTCCCCTAGAACACTATTACTCAATTTTGTGTTCCCTTTTCTAAGTATCATAGTGTTTCTTATTTTTTTATTATATCTCAATTGTTTATCCCTTTCAAACGTACTGCTGAAGACTGGTAAGCTTTGAGCTTCTACCAGATTCTAGAGTTTTGATATCAGATTGAAAGGATGAGGAAAAGAAACTCTTGGTCCTACAATACCAATTACCAGAATGTCATGGAGGCAATGTTCTAGCTATAGCGTGATGCAAGTGAAAGGCTGATCTGCTCAGTGAGGTCTGCCCTGTGGTTGACAAGCTGCATGGACAGCTTCTGGGAGGAGTTCAGGGCGTGAACAGACAGAAGGGTAGACATCACAGGTGCCTCTCTCATTACCCAACAAAGATCCACACCAAAGATCTGGGCTCATCCGTGCATGTGGATTACTGGCATTTTCCTCTTGGCTGAATGAGTGCTATTTATAGATCTGCTCCTAGACAAGATAAATGGCCTAGAAAGAACAGAACCTGAAACCCAAGAAACCCTCATGCTTACAGCTTTTCTACTAGAACAGTGCAGCTGCTTCCTGAAAGAGCAGCAGGATATTCTGCCAGTTGCCCCCTCTGGCTGAAGAAAACAGAGGCTGAGGGTCACTCACACACATCCCTGGATGCCCTTACTGGATGGGGGACGAGGGACATGATCTGATCCTCCTTGGAGCATGGACACACTGAGGTAAGGTAAAGAGAAGGCCTGCTGGGCAGGCAGGTTGCAGGAGAGAGCTGCACTGGTGTCCAGAACTCCTGTCACAGCCTCAGAGCTGGCCCTGATGAGCTAGGAATGAACTGACCACTCCCTGCCTGCAGGCACGTCTTGCCTGTCTGAAATCCAGACCCCCAGGCACCAAAACTCTGCCTGTAAAAAATGGCCAGAGGCTCTTACCAGAGTCCAGCGTGCTGTATGTGGACCTAGTTAAATGAGAGCCGACTGCCAAAAACTCTATCGAATGACCACACGTGAAAAAAGAAAAAGAAAAAGATCCTAAAAATCCTTCCAATTGGAATAATATATCATTTACTGTCAAAATGACCGCTCTTCCCCCGTCCTTCGGAAACATTTTCAGACAATAGCACCTGCGCTACTGCCATGTTTTTACACACTTCAGTGACCAAGGACTATTCAGAGTCTGGACAAACTCAGAAAATGGTCCCTCCCATCATCTGCTGAAGAGAAAGGAAGTAAAGAAAGTGGGAAATGGAGAAGAGAACTGCTGGTTCCATTCAGGAGGCGTGGAGCACCAGCACTTGGTAATTTACAGCAAGGAGTCCCTCCCAGCAGTCCCACCCGTCCCCGCTGCGTCGCGTGGGAGGAAGATATTAGTCACTCTCAGTTCATCCACACTGTGCGAGCTTGTTGACACAGGCCTGCTGAGCTGTGTACAGAAAAAATGGCATCAGGAAGGTCCCCTGGGCCTCAGCAGGGCAGCCAGCAAGCAGCCTAGTCTGGCTGTCCCTGCAGCCACAATCTCTGCCTCATGCAAAGAAAACTTGGACAGGCAAATGGGCAAGATGACCTGCAGTGCCACAAGCTCCCTCCTGTAAGGGCCACTGCCAGTCATTTCAGCCACTGGGTACGTGTCACTGTCGTGGTCAGGTCAAAGCCAGTGGAAAGCTTCTCTCCTGCTGCAAGATGAACCATCACCCCCTGGACACTGAAGACACTCTAAAATGCAGAGAGAAGTCTGCTTCTGACCCTCTGGGAGCTTATAATCAGGTGTGTCCAAGTGAAAGGCCACCTGGAAAAGGCACAGATTATTTGGCACATGCTGAGGAAGAGTCAGAAATGCTGAGTGGCTGAAGAATACCCACCTTCTTCCAGTGAGGGACATCTGGGTTGTTTCCATAATCTAGCAATTGTAAACTGAGCTGCTATGAACACAGATATTGCTGTGCAGTCTTTGAAGGTAAATGGATGGCTATGGAAGAAATTATGCTGAGTAAAATCAGCTTAACCCAGAGATCCAAGGGTCAAATGTCTCCACTCATCTGTGGAGGCTGCAACTAGACCCCAGCCATTGAGAAAGGTGGTCTATTATCATGTGTTAAATCCAGATAAGGTGCAATGTTATACAACCTAATACTTTTTTAGAGATATTGTGGGAAGGGGAAGGGAGGGATAAGGGTGGGTAATTGGGGGGACACTCTTGGGGGTAAATCTAATCTCCAGAATCTATATACATTTTATATTATTTTGTTAAAAACTTGTATGGTTGTTCAAAAAATAAATTACTCAACTAAAAAAATGTTATGGTTTTCAGTGAAAGTAGTTGTATCAGCTCCGTTTATTAAAGGCCATACCCACAATTCTCACTCTACTTTTGATTCTTCTACTACTTTGATTGAGTATATCACCCTGCTGAGGA